>JASDQU010307645.1:156656-174705 GCA_032191745.1 Picea mariana
AAAAAAAAAAAAAAAACTGATAAAATACATTTAATTTTTTTATTCAAATTTATTTACCATTGCCAAATTTCAATCCTCAACATAACATGTGAATGTTAATCTTATACATTTCTCTATACATAATATTTTTTTAAGTTCTTGTATGACATTACCAAATTTCAATCATCAACATAACATGTAAATGTTAATCTTATACATTTCTCTAGACATAATCCTTTTTTGAAGTTGTTGTATGATAATTTAATTGAAACCATCCAAATTTTTATGAAAGACTAGATTGGAATTTACAGCATGGTGGTAAATATAATTATAACTTTGTAAGCATAATGGAAAATTAAGGGAATTTAGGGAATTTTGTTAAATTCCTGAAAAATATTGATTTTAAGGTTTTTTTTTAATTTGATTTTTCCTTAAATTTTGAGGTGATTTTTTGAAAAGAATATGTCAATTTTTCATGAAAAATTAAATAAGGGAAATTAGGTATTTTTTAAAGAATTAACTTATTTTTAGGTAATGTATCCTTAAAAAAATTCATGTGCATTTCCTCCTATTTCAAGGATAGTACCCAAGGTAAATCTTAAATTCTTTAGGGAACAAGTCTGGGTCAACTATTAGGCTCGAAGTTGTTACAACAATATACTCGTTAAGAGCTCAACATGTCACTTGCAAGAATTCAAAATGGGTGGGGAGGATAATGTTCCTTCTTTTAACCACCCAAGCTAGACCCAATTGACAAAGCATTAATGTAACTATGTATAATAATAAAAAATTGTACTCTAAAAACTACTATTTGCCAAAATACTATAAATTTTCATGGAATAAAAAAACACATATATGCAACAACAACAAAAAAAAAGTGGTTTTGAAAATTCCAAAATTTTCAATGTCAAATATTAGATCCATAACATAAAATTTATTCAATTTGAAAAGAAAGAACACACAAATATTAAATCCATTACTTAATATATGAAAAACCATACATTCAAGTTCAAGTAGTGTCTTCTTCGATTATTTCTTCTTCATTTGGGAAAATATTGTCAGGCAATAAATTTGATGGCCCTCCAACTTCATTTTCATTGTGTTTTTTCCACCAAGATTTTTTCTCTAATGATTGCGAAATTAGTTTTACGAATTTGACCACCTTTTGTTAATTCAAAGCCATATGTTAATCTATCAACATTCTTTCGAGAGTGTCAATTTGTAGTTAGTTCTTTGGCATGCATATCTTTCCCTAACCTTTGTTGGAGAGAGATAATACTTCTATCTTATAAATACCACAAAATTTATTGCTTGTGGTATGAAACAAATGTACAATAATCAACATAATTTGATTTTCCTAACAAGATAAATAAACAACTTTGACAATCCAAAGTGGATGATCATTCTTTGTTATCATTGGAAGGAAATATGATTATAACTTCAACTTTAATATCATCTATATTTATTGTAGACAATCATGTTTCTCTCTTGTATGTCTTGGACCCAGATACATTTCCTTGGTTATTTTTCACTTGAATGAATCGTTTCTTTGGCATGCATATTTTTCCCTAACCTTTTTTGGAGAAAGACAATACTTATATCTTATAAATACCACAAAATGTATTKCTTGTGTTATGAAACCAATGCACAATAATCAACATAAATTGATTTTCCTACAAGATAAATCAACAACTTTGGCTATACAAAGTGTATGACAAATCTTTGTTACCATTGGAAGGAACTATGGTCATAACTCCAACTTTAAGATTATGCATATTTTTTGTATACATCCATGTTTYTCTCAGTTGGTTATTACTCTTTCTTCCTACTCTTGGGCTGACCTAGGTTCAGATCTGAACAGGTTTCCAACAAAACTCTCTAAAACTATCGGCCCTCCTGGTAAAATAGAAGGGAAAACAACACAGAGAATGTATTACGCAGTCTCACCCGAGATAATTCTATGGGTGATTGCAAATCTCAAGTGCTTGCAGTCTAGGAAAGAGTGGGGATCTAGGATTGCATTTCATCTTCTTAGGCCTTGATATGGTTTCTCTTTATATTATTCTCAAGACTCATTCATTTGTTAATTCTATGCATGCATTCTAACAGATATAACTGAAGCATTCATTCATCCATTCATAGTTTAACTACTATCATAAATCAAATATGCAATAAACAACACACATGACACAAGTTTTATCATGGTTCACCCCCTCCTGGGCTACGTCCACAAAGATATGGCTTCTTAGGCTTTTTGTTATGCTTGTTCTGATTAATGGAATTGTGCGGACTACAATTCCGATCATACAATCATGAACAGGGTTCCACAACCTCTATGAGGCAGACTGATCACACCAGGCTCCTCAGCCTATGATCTAACCCTCAAGATCTAGCTACCTTACTCTCCTGCAGCCCAACGGCTTACAAAAATGTACCACAAATATCCGAACAACCACTTGGAGCACATTTCAACCTACAGTACTCTATTCTTGCCTGACCCCCGACCTAGACCTCCTAGGTTCTTATTTATATTGTTTTGCAAGGTCATTGGCCATTAAAAACTCTTGTAAAACCCTAAACCTAACATGGTTAGGTTTTCCTTCCTGCGCTCCTTGCATGCGGCTTTCCCTCACACGTGCTTCTTTTACTTCCAGCTGTCTTTTTCCAAATTAAGCTTTACTTTCCAAAAATGGACTTTTCCTCTAAATCCGCCTTCACCCAACAGGCCCCCAACACTAACATGTGGCTCGTCCCGAGCCACCTAGGTAGTGTGCACTACCTGAACAGCCTCTGCTAGGATGTGGAACTTGTTTGCAAGTTCCCTTCCTCTTGCTTGGACCTACATTGTTTTTCCTGTCATTGCCTCCACCAAATGCATTGTGATCCCTTCATGGATCATTGGTGCATTAATTGTGTGTGCTTTCTCAATGCTCTTCTTCTCCTCCTCCAATTGTGCGATCATCTGCGCGGCTTGTTCCTGGAGTGGTTCCACTTCTGCTTATCTCTCTTATTTTTTCCTCTGTGCAGATTTTAACTCTGCCTGCAGCTTCTTTAAATCTTGATTTCCTTTTACACACTCTGTAATGTTCATTGTCTTATGCTTTTTTCTAAGCTCTTGGATAACTGCGCTTTCTATTTATTCTTCTCGATCCCACTATTGGACCTACTCGTCCTCCTCTAGCATTGTCTAGAGCTGCATTGCTCAGTCAAATAATTATTCTACTAGCTGACTTGTTTCTCCATTTCTCCTAGTTGAAATGTAGCTTCTTGTTTCCTTTGTTCTCTCACCTTCGGATGAGTCATGGGGTTGAGATTATATTTTAATTCCTTGATATCCTGCCTGCACTGATCAAGTTTATGTGCAATGAGGTTGATCTTATCCTCTGCACTTCTTTCTACTGCTTGCACACTATGAGGGATGTGATTATACATTATTGTCAGACCCTATTCCATTATGTTTTCGTGTTCTTTTTCCTCTTTAGTTTCGAGATTGATCTGCTCGACTACCATCTCTAAGGCCTCCTTGCCATTCTTCATATGCTACAATTCTGTTGCATCTGTTCTTGCGAGCAACTACACCTTCTGCGAGACACTGACCTGAATCTTGTACAATGCCTTAGTTGGTATTCTTTCCATTACCAACTCTACCTGCACAAGATCCTTCAATGGTGTTTGGGCTATGGCTTCCTCCATCTGCAGCATGTTGGGTGTGACTTGAAAGTTCGGGCTCACCTACACTAGGGTTTGGATGGTATCTTGATGTCTCGGCACGGTCCTTGACTTTGCTTTTGTTGTTGTAAGGGAGGACTCTCTTCCCCTTCCAGGCCTGGGCATTGCACTCATCTGCTCTAGGAACTGCCTTATGTCAGCTAACTCATTTTGAATTCAGCTTCTTTGGTATTGGTCATCTTCAAACTCCTCAACTACGTGTTCATGTGCTTTTTCTGCCACAAGGTCAGTGCAATCCTCAGTAATCATGTACTTTGGAAGCTGCTTGTGTGCCTTGGCCTTCTTGCGTGACCCCCTGTATGAATGATTGGATGCTTGGGTTGCCCTATTTCTTGTGGGGTGGTTTTCAAGGGGGTTTCTTGTGTCATTGTATCGCCCATTCCTTTTTCTCTCAGTGTTGGGGTGGTGTCCTTTTTTCCTACCTACGCATCTTTCTTTGGAGCACTCCCCTTCTTCTGTTGCGTTGGATTCTAACTTGGCTACAGCTTTTTGGGCACAACACTGTCTCCTGCA
This sequence comes from Picea mariana, assembly GCA_032191745.1. Taxonomy (NCBI): domain Eukaryota; kingdom Viridiplantae; phylum Streptophyta; class Pinopsida; order Pinales; family Pinaceae; genus Picea; species Picea mariana. The sequence goes on from JASDQU010307645.1 coordinate 160,878, forward strand.
AGTGTCTTAGATCCTCCTTCTTCTACCTCCTTTCCTATGGGAACTTCCTTAGCAATGACTAGGATCTTCTAGTCGTCTTTCCAATTGTGCATCGCCATTTCTACATCATCTTTGTTGATGCAGTATCGGAGTTGCAGCCATTCCTTGGCTGGATCCCTGTGTGCATGTATCCACATGGTGTGGCGCGTGGCTCTGAAGTTTGAAATACCTTGGTATTGTGCGACAACCTCTGGAGTCCATGTATTTGTGATGCTTTCTTGGATGTCGTTGAAGTACAGTGCAAATGTACTTGCATTGCCACTTCTTCTTTTTGGGTTTGAAGTGCTCTTGATTGAGGTATATTGTGTTACATGGCAACAACCTATCCTGTCACAAAAATAAGAGTATGGTGGTTCCCTCCACCCAACTAATGCTATCATAATTAACAACCAAGAGTAATGAAATTAGGTCCCCAAGTCCTGTGCATTTTTGCAGTCATCGAGGAACAAGTTCAATAGATAATGGGCCCAGCTGAGCATGGTGTCATTGGTGCACTGTGATGCTACTCCAACAACCCTTGCAGGGACTTCCTCCTTGTGGCACTTTCTTATCATCTTGTAGGCCATAAGATTTGTGGCCATTATTATGGTTTCATCATTGATTATTTTGATGATTATACCATGCGATCCCCTCTCTATGTCTTAGGTTTTATTCATATCCTCGGCAAGGACTTTCTCCTTTTTTTTTCATTCAGATACTGCAAAAAACTCTTGCCCATAGACAATAGAACTGTGATGAAGGAAATCAACTCGACATCGATTGAGATGGGTTCCTCCAGCCATATTAAGCCTCCATGGACTCTGGAGGACTTCCATTAATGGCTTGACGCGGTTGTTTACCTCCTTCCCCCTGCCAAAATGGGCAATTTCCACCAAGTTGAGGATGTCTGTGTTGGCCAGGTTGGCTGCCAAAGGGTCACCAAGGGTCCTGTGCCTATGATGTCCATGTATACTTGTTGCACAAATTTAGAGAATTTTCTAGCACCGGCCACATCGTGGTCCAAATACTTTAGCTTCTCCATGCAACCTAACAGTGTTGGTGGGGCCTACACTCCCTTTGGGATGCACAAGCATGAGTGATGTGTCAGGATGCTTGCACGGGGACCGCATTAGGGGTTGTTTTCCCTTTCTTCTGGCCCGTGCACTAGAGGTCCCAGCCTCCACTTGCATGTGCTCTACACCTGAGTTTGGTTTCCCAGTCAAATATTCAACCATCCCTTCCTGTTGTTGTGTAGACCCTGCTTCAAGTTGTGGTATTGGCACTGCATCCTCTGTGTGCGCATTGCCTTCGCCATTTTTTCTTTGGGCTTCTTTGACCCTCACAGGTTGTTGTAGGTTGCCTGCGTCATGTGTTTGGAAACCCTCCACACTATCGACTTCTATGGTAGTCTTTGTTGGAGCATGTGCTTCTTCCACCACCGATGTAGGGCTTGTTGGTTCATCATGTGGGGAGGGAATGACATCCACATCGACTACTCCCTCTATGTGAGCCATTTCTTGCTCGACCTCTACGGTTTCATGTGGTGCCATAATGTTGTTGCGGGTTTTCCTCGTTGTTTGGCTTGGTGCACCAATATTTGGTGGTTTCATCATGGGTATTGCTCATTTTTTGTGGAATGGGATTCGACTGGTTCGCACTGTGCACTCATCTATTCTCTTCGGCTCAGCATGCTCTCTATCGCTGCAAGTTTGCAATTTCACAATAAGTTTTAATATGTCTACATTTCCCCTTTATATAGAAGGTGTCATCAATGCCATGAAACTTCTCGGAGAAGCTTCCCTGGCTACGATTAATGCAATAAATATTTATGAGTATGTTCCATTCAATTTTGATAAATGCGACCAGTTGGCGCATTTTTGGTGTAACCGTCATTTTTCTCTTTTATGATCGTTTGTCCTTTTTTCGGTGCATTGAAAATTTTAAGTGTGCCTTGCATTTTTGTTGTGATTTTTGTTAGTGCGCAATATTTTTCTTCCTTTTACCCATCCTCTACGTGTGTACCCTTTTTTGTTTGTCGCGTTGAGTCCACTTTTTCTACACACCACGTTTCCCAGTAATTTTTGTATTTTCTTTCTTTTCTGGTTTTTGTATTTCTTTTTCCTTATTTTTCTCCTTTTTATTTATTTTTTTCATTTTTCTATCTTAGCTTCTACTAGATTACACTATGTACATGTCTTTCTTACTACATTATAACTTTTAATTATTAAGTGGTCGATAGTCTCTATACAGTTTCATTCGACTTTCGTTGATCATTCCCTTCAGTTTTGTTCCTTATAGATACTTTAGCTACACAGATCCCCCATCTGTGACAGTATTTACTTCATAGGTCCCTATCCAATGCATTCTAAACTTACCAGGATGTTGTAAACATTTGTTGTCATAAAGCAAGACTAGGTATCCTTCCTTGAAACTCCTATGCTTGATATATCTATCATGCCAAGATTTTTCTCTTGCTTTCTATACTTCTTGATGAAATCATGTCAGAATCCTATCCTATTCCATATCCATTAGTTGATTTAGAATTTCCTTTACTATGCCTCTTTCTTTCATGTTAGTAAGTGTTGCTACGTGCAAACTGGGTACTAGAAATTCCAATGGAACCATTGTTTCTTGCCCATACACCAACCTGAATAGTTTATGTCCTGTCAGCTTCTTACATGTATTCATGTATGCCCATAGTACTGCTGGTATTTTTAAGTCCCAATCATCCATGTTGACATTGCAAATCTTTGTCAGAGCATTCTCCAAGATTTTATTGAAGGCTTCTACTGTTCCATTTGCTTGAGGATGGTATGGTGTACTCTTTTGGTGGTAGAATTAAAACTTCTTAGTCATCACCCTGATAGTACTGTTGATAAAGTGGGTACCTTGTTCACTCATCAAAATCCTTGGACAGCCAAATCTAGTGATCACCTACTCAAACAAGAAGTTTGTTGTTGTCTCTGCGCTGCAATATTTGACTGATGCTTCTTATGCCCATCTTGTTAAGTATTTTGTTGCAGTTATGATATACCTTTATCCTAACCTTTTTGTGGGTGGATTAATTGGTCCCACAAAGTCTATTTCCCATTTTTCAAATGCCTTCAAATTTACTTGTGGTCTTAGGGTCATCTCATCCCTTCTATTGGGTTTAGCAACCCTCTGACAAACATCACATTTTCAGAAGTATTCCTTAGCATCTATGTGAATTGTTGGCCACCATAGTTTTGCGTGCAATACCTTATGCACAGTAGATTTTCCTTCATAATGTACTCCAGTTATTCCCTTATGAGCTTCTGCCAAAATCCTATGCCTTTCATGCTCTAATACGCACCATCTCAAAATGTTGTCTGCGCCCATTTTATGTAAGTGTCCTACAATTAGTTGATAGTCTGCAACTCTGACTACCAGATTCTTCTTTTGTGCAGTGCTAAACTCTTATGGAAAAATCCATGTACTCAAGTGTTCAATAATGTCTAAAAAATATCCATTAGCTACTTGGACTAAAAATAATTGTGCATCAGAGAAGCTATCTTCCAAGTTGGTAGGTTCTTCTCCATTAGTTACCCTTGATAGGTGATCAGATCATGCATTCAACTTCCCTGGTTTTACTATCACTTCAAAATCAAATTCCTGAAATAACAGTAGTCACCTACAAATCTCCCCCCCCCCCCANTTGAATGATCTATGAACATCTTAAAGTGTTTTCCCAGTAAGTGATGTTTGAACTTCTAAAGTGCATAGACCATAGCTAGGCCTTCTATTTCTGTAGTATTGTATTTCTTCTCTTATTCTGACAGTTTTATGTTTACAAATGTTGTAGGATGGTCCAAATCCCCTACTCCTGGATGCACCAGAATTGCTCCAATTGCTATAGTTGATGCATCTACATGCACATGAAAAGTATTTTCCCAAACTAGGAATACTAGAATAGGTGTTGTGACCATATTTTCTTTTAGGGTGTCCAAACCTTGTTGGCAGTCCTCATTCCATTGAAATTTGATATCCTTGTTTAATATTTTTTCCATTGGCGCAGTGATCTACGCAAACCCTTTTATAAATTTTCTGTATTAGTTTATATGTCCCAATGTTTCTCTCAACTTGCGCACTGATTTTGGTGGTTGTAAATTGAAAATAACTACAATCTTGGCAGGATCTACTAGAAATCCTTGTTTACATACTATATGGCCCAATAATATTCCAAAAGGTGTCCCAAAGATGCACTTCTTGATATTCAATGATATCTAACACTTCCTGCATGTTTCCAACATTATCCTTAACACTTCCACATGGTATTTTAACAAACTATATACAATCCAATCATCAAGATACACTTCTAAAAACTAGTGTATGAACTCCTTAAAAGCAGCTATGACTACCCTTGAAAATATGGATGGTGCATTCTTCAACCCAAAAGGCATGGCTGTGTACTGGTAGGATCCCCATTATGTGGCAAAAGTAGTCTTATACATGACTTTTGGAGCTATCTTAATCTGATGGTAACCTAAGAATCCATATGTAAAGGAATATGTTTCCTAGCCTCCCACATTCTTTAAGACTTCATCTGTAAAAGGTGTAGGGAAACGGTCATGTAGTCATGCATCATTCAATTTCCTTAGGTCTACACAAATACTGATCCCCCTTTGTTTCTTCTCTTGGACTACCATGGGGCTTATCCATTCAAATTCCTCCATTGGTTATATGATGCCAGCTTTCAACATTCTGTCAATTTCTTATTTTACTTTCTGCTTATATACTAGATTAAGTCTATAAGGTTTTTGTCTGACAGGTCTGGACTTAGGTTTGAGAGGTATCTTCATCTCTCCCATCTCACCTTCTATGCCTTTCATTTCTATAAATTTCATTGGGAATAGGTCATTGTATTTGCGCAGTAACTCTATTATCCTTTCTATTGTTTGCTCATCCCAGTAGACTCCAATGCTGACCATTTTGGGATTCTCAATTGTCCCAATGTTGAATTTATTCACCTTGATTAGCACATCAAATTCTTATGACTCCATGGATGGACCTTCCACCTATATTTCAACTTCAAATTTTGTAATATGAATGTTGTCCATGTCATATTCATCTGGTGCTTCTTCCTGTACATGATGGCATGACAATAGTTATTTCGCTGTCTGTTTGTTCTGTTGTTGATACTCTGTCATGAGTTCAACCTCTGGTTCATCAATAAATATCACCCCTCTTATCGTTTTGAGTGTTGAATCCATTTTTGGGTTCTCATGTTCAAATGAGAAGGTTACTATAAAATTCTGATGTAATGTTGTCCATTCTGTAGTGCCTCTGTGCAGTTCCTGGTCTACATACCAGTTTTCTAGAATTCCTTATAATGTGTGGATGAAGTGATGAGGCCATTCCTCTGGTGGTGTCATTCTCCACTGTGTCTTCATTTCTCCAAATGTTTTTTTGGTGTCCCCTATCCATCATATCTCTTCATTTTATTACTGCCTTGTTCTATGCTGAATCTGATGCACAGTAACCTCTTACATTGGTACCAGTCCTTAATTGTTTATTTGTGTGCACCCCACCATCTTGCAGGTGTTTCCTTGAGTGCAATGTCCAAGAATAAGAGCCTCTAATTCTCTAACACTTAATATTCGTATCTTATTAGGAATTCTTCTAATTCATTTATGCCATGAAAACTGGGAGGTTCTCTGATCTCGGTACCCACCCATCTCACTGTGTGGTCTATTCTTGTGCACCTTCTTGTGGAGACTTCATGTAATATCTTCTACCAATTCTCCAAACCTGTATCTAAGTCAAAAGCACATGATGTGATGCTCCTCCAGCTGAGTAACTCATATGTAGTTGGGTTGACATAATCTTCTTCGTGTGCTGTGGCTCTGTATAACTGGTTTATTTCCTCCAGATCTAAGCAAGTGGGCTCTACAATCCTTTCTCCTTCTCATGGATCTAATGGCGCAATGACTCTCTATTCTCCTGATTTGAATGTCATATTCCTTGTCTTCAATTTGATTACGGTATGGTTATCAACTTCCCAATCCAAGCCAAGAAATACCAGATAAGGTGTTGTTCCATCCACTATTTATGTCACTTAAAAGTTTACCTTAGTGCGCACTCCATCTAAATCTATTGTAACACCTTTAATCCTTCCAATTGGCAGAACTCTGTGTTGGTTTTCCAGTTTCAGCTGGACAGGTGAGTATATTAATGTGGGCTCTCCGATAAATTTCCATGTCTTCTTGGATGAAACGTTGACTTGAGAGCCTAAATCGAGTATAATATCCCCCATGTTGAAATCTCCAATGTTGGAATTCAGTCTAAATTCTCTACTTTTCCTCCTTCTTGTATGGAGGTGATTGATTGTTTTCTTCTCTAACTTCCCCTCTACCTCTATGTTACATGTTTCTAACATATTTTTAAAAACTTTTACAGATGATGGGTCATTTAGTAGCTTAACATAGGATTGCAAAAAAGTCTTTATGTTAATTACTTGTTGTATAGGTTGTGCTTCACTAGTGTAGTCCATTGAGGAGGGAACTTCGTACATTGGAACATTCTAAGTATGTTGTGTGATTGATGTAGATGCAACATTTTTCTTAAGGAACTCATGTCTTTCCTCCTTGTATTTTTCTTTGTCTTTCCCCACATCGAACTGTTTATGTGATTATGTGTTCTTCCTCACCCATTGGTATTGCATTGAATCTTGTCTTACTCCATCAGCGCATGTCTTATCTCCTTTGCGCGTGACTATGTTGATGTTCCTCCCATCATCTCTGGATTCTACAGAAATCCACTATACATTCTTATTGTTATGATTTCTCTTTTCTTGAATCTTCCCCAATAATGTTGGACAGTCCTTTGTATCATGGTATTTTGCGCGACAGTACATGCATGTCGCAGGTGGGAGTGGACATTCCCTTGCATAATGCCCTGGATGTTGGAAGTTATGGCACACTACTAGACCTATGCCTCTTCCAAATCCTCCTCTTCCTCATCCTTCACCTCTGTAGCCAGTTCGATCTCTTCACAGTGTGTTGTACTAAGGCACCTTATTATACTACATGAGGTTATATTGTGGTTGTTTGTTGTTATATTGAGGTTGCGCAGTGTTATACTGTTGTTGTGCATTATTATATGGAGGTGGTGTCTGGTTGAAATGTGGTGCAACTTTCCCTATCATCATTTATGCCTACACCATATACGTATCCAAAGTTCTTTCCCTCATCAAGTCCATTGTCCTACAATATTTGTCATCATGGCCCACTGACTTGCAAAAATTGCAGTATGAGCTCTTGGGTACTGTCTATTACTTTTGCATCATTGGAAAATGATATGGATCATGCCCATGTGTATTATATATATCTCACCATGGTCCTCTTGTTGGAAAAGGGTTCAGTACTCCTGTTGCCATATACTGCACGAAATTTGGGCACTCATTCTTGTGGTGTCCTTATGTCCTACATGTGGTACACAAAATAACTTCTCTTTTCTCTTTGCCCTTATTCTGGTTTAGTTGAAATGTGAGGTTCTTCAAATCCTCCTTTAGCTCTTATATTGTTGGATCTATCTTCTGATACTGGTTCTCTTCCATTTGTAAGGCTTCCTACAGGTCCTCTGCTTGAGTTTGAAACTTCTACTGCCTCGAAGGGTATTTCAGATGTGGTAGCAGTGAATTCACAAAGAGACGTTTATGTTCCATTTCATTCATGACATACTTCAATCTACCCTTCAACCGTTTGAACCTCTAATCAATCTCCCAAATAGACTCGCCTGGTTTCTTCCCGATTTCAATCATTTCATTCATGTACTGATATTCTGAGATAGGCTTCTGAAATTCGTTTATCGACAACTTCTTCACATATGCAATAGTCTGTGTTGTTCTTGGTGGACTATTTATAGCTAGACTCATGTACCAATCCAATGCGCGGTCTCTTTACGTGATAGCTAACTGTGCAAGTTTTGTATCCTCGTCTGTAATTTGTTTTTCTTCCCAGATCTTCTCATAGATGAATAATTTTTTTTCAGGATATTATGATGTCTCTCCCCTAAATTCTAGTAACCTGGTGGTGGGATCATGTCGTGCCATCTTGAACTGTGATTAAATACTACCTCTGTGAGATGTAGCTACTTGACTACTACTTATTGAACTGGATCCTCCAATTGTTTCTCCTTGTTTAGATGTGTTTTCTGGTGTCTTTCTTCCACTAAAATTTGGTTGTCTAAACGGTGGTGTTCTTCCTGGTGTATTAGTCACACATGGGGTTATGGGTTCCACACTGACACTAACATGTATGGGAGTTCTGTTTTTTGTTCCTACCCTTGGACATCATGTATTCCTTTCATATGTTTCATGCGAGATTTCCTCAATATAATACACAACACGGAGATCATCTACCTCTTCTTCATCACTTTCCAATCCCTCTCTATATGTTATGGATATCTTCTTATTATGTATATTATATTGGTAGGGTACTCCACTGCACGTCTTTCCAGCTGTTTCCATGATCTTCTTGATCTCATATTCCTCCATCATGATTGGGTCCATGGCCTCCTTCTTCTTTCCCTTATCCATCTCTCCCTCCATTGTTCCATCTTTTTTTAGTGCTTCCCCCCCGCCCCCATACACGCAGGGAATTTTAGTTGTCGGATGCCATAGTCATTACACATTTGTTATACAGTAAGATCTTGATTGAAGTGTACATTGATATGATATACCTACCTCTAGGTCCTCTCAAAAACTCATGCTCTGTTGCACTGTAAGACTTCGCGGTATCTACTACAAATTTTGTGATAAACCAGACAACAATACTTTCTAACAAGAAATCTATTGCACATGTGAATTTTTTTTAACTTGTTGTAACTACGTGATCTCCACAAGATTCCACTCAATCTGTTTGATTCAATTTGTAGGTTAGTTGTCTTTCAACCTCAATATCCACTCCTGCAACACATGCATTAAATCACAGAAAAACACCTCATACAAGTCGCTAAACACGTACTTGTTTAGATATTTGTGCGGTGTTATTTTAGGGTTTTTGTTATCCTTCTCTGAAAACTCAAGCTCCTTTTTTTTCAACCAGCCTTCAATCTCTTTTTTCGTTGGATTCCACGGTCTAAACATTCCTTTTTATACCTTCATTCTCTACATGATTCTTTCACGGATCCCACTCACTCAATCCCATGCAATTCCAGTCGAAAACAAAACCATTAGTTGGTTATTACTCTCTCTTCCTACTCTTGGGCTGACCCAGGTTCAAATCTAAACAAGTTTCCAACAAAACCCTCTAAAAATATCAGCCCTCCTAGTAAAACAGAAGGAAACACAACACACAGAATGTACTACGCAGTCTCACCCAAGATAGTTATTTGGGTGACTGCAAATATCAAGTGCTTGCAGTCTAGGAAAGAGTTGGGATCTGGGATTTCATTTCATCTTCTTAGGCCTTGATCTAGTTTTGTTTTCTATTATTCTCAAGATTCAATCATCTGTTAATTATATGCATGCATTCTAACATATCTAACTGAACCATTCATTCATCCATTCGTAGTATAACTACTTCAGAAAGTAAATATGAAATAAACAACACACATTACACAAGTTTTGTTGTGGTTCACCCCCTCCTGGGCTACGTCCACAAAGATATGGCTTCTTAGGATCTTTATTATGCTTAATATGATTAATGGCACTACACACACTACAATTATGATCATACAATCATGAAAAAGGTTCCACAACCTCTATGAGGTGGACTAGATCACACCAGGCTCCTCAACCTATGATCTAACCCTCAATATCTAGCTACCTTACTCTCCTGCATCCCAACGGCTTACAAAAATGTATCAAAAAAATATGAACAACTACTTGGAGCACATTTCGACCTACAATACTCTCTTCTTTCCTAACCCCCAACCTAGACCTCCTAGGTTCTTATTTATATTGTTTTACAATCTCATTGGTCATTACAAACTCTTTCCAAAACCCTATTGTTAGAAAAACAGGATCGGGGAGAAATAAAATAAACTAAATGTGGAAATAAAACACAGAATATACACAATACAATAGAGACACATATATATGTGGTTCACCTAGTGTGGTCTACGTCCACCATAGAAATTTCCAGGACCTTCCTTTATTATTATCCAGCAAATGAAGGTATACAACCTACATCACACCCACTGTAACTTCCTCTTCTTTCTCTGACATTCTCCTCTCTCATAATACAATATTTTCCATAATACATAGCCACAATACATTTCCCTCATAAAAGAGAGTTTCCTTCTAGGGAAAAAAACCCTAACATAAATTCTATTATCAGATCTGCAACCTTATAATGAGCGGTTCAGATTTACTATGAAATTACAATATACACTTACAAGGCAATTTTTCCTTCGAGGGCTCGCTTGCCCCCGGACCCCGCAGAGGGGATAACCCCCCTTTTCACTCCCTTGCATGGAGGATTGTACATTCATTTGAGGTGTAAAGTCTTCATGCAGTATAAACATGGCTGAAAACAAAGACCTCTGAATCAGGAAGATAATCAAGCTCCACAACCAACAATCTCCCACTTGGAGATTTATCTCAACAACTCCACTGTTGTTGTATATGTTAGACTATGATCCTTATTGGACCTAGAAAGTTTCTCATCTTCACCTTCATGCTTGAATACCAACTAAAATTGAGCAGGAACTTAGTTTCTCCCTGGTTACTCCCTTAGTTAACATGTATGTAGGATTCTGAATAGTGTGTATCTTTTCCAACTTCAAATGTCCATCTTCCAAGACGGATCGTATGAAATGGTACCTGAGTTGTATATTCTTATTCTTCAAATGGAGGTTGATTTCTTTGCAAGATGAATGGCACTCTCACTATCACAATACAACATGCTATTATGTTGTTGAAAGTGAAACAACCTTTTGCAGTTTCAAAAACCAACTTACTGTTGTTCCACCTATAGTAAAATCATACCCGGTGGTGCTCCTCTTGCTATCTTTATCACCTACCATATCTTAATCAACATATCCATGTAGAAAAGTGTCTGAACCTCTAAAACATAATGCATGAGTAGCAATACCTCTCAAATACCCAAGAATCCACTTTACTGCCTCCCAATGTTCTTTACCTAGATTGTTCATATACCTTCTCAAAACTCCCACTAMATGTGTAGTATTTGGTCTTGTGCAAACTATCGCATACATCAAGCTGCCAACTGTTGATGAATAAGGGACCCTGAACATGTATTCTATCTCCTCCTGTGTCTTGGGACACATTTTCCTAGTTAATTTGAAATGGCTGGCCAAAGGTGTACTAACTGGTTTTGCATTMTACATTCTAAACCTCTCCAACACCTTCTCTATGTACTCACCCTGAGAAAATGTCAATTTGCAATTTTTCATGTCTCTTGTTATTCTCATACCAAGGATTTTCTTTCTAGCACCCAAATCCTTCATTGCAAATGAATTAGCTAATTTCTTCTTGAGCACATTTATATCCTGCATATTAGACCCTGCAACAAGCATGTCCTCTACATACAATATAAAGATAATATAGCTTCCATTTTATAGCCTTTTAAAATAAACACAGTGTTCATAATGACATCTACTATAACCTTGTTCTATCATAAACTTGTCAAACTTCAAATACCACTACCTTGGAGCTTGCTTTAGTCCATACAAGCTCTTCTTCAACCTACATACCAAATTTTCCTTCCCTTTGACCTCATACCCCTTTGGTTGCTGCATATAAATCTCTTCCTCCAAATCATGATGGAGAAAATCTATTTTTACATCTAATTGTCCAATATGAAAATCTTCTACTACCACAAGACTTAAAATAGTCCTAATTCAAGTCATTTTAACAATAGGAGAAAATGTTTCATCAAAATCTATACCTTTCTTTTTTGCAAACCCCTTTACAACAAGTCTATCCTTGTACCATTTTTTTTCTCCATCTTCTCCCTTCAACTTGTAAACCCATTTATTCTACAACGCTCCTTTTCCTATAGGAAACTGAACCAAGTCTCAAGTCTGGTTATTTACCAAGGAATCCATTTCCTCTTTCATGCCTTGCTCCTACTTCTTTTTGGTGTCTACCTACATTACCTCTTCATAACATTCTGGTTCACCAGAATCAGTCAACAATAAATAATACAATGAATGAGAGTATCATTCAGGGGGTCTACTTAACCTAGTAGATCTTCTAACAACACTTGCATGAGTTTGAGGTACCTGTCGATCCTGTTGTTGTACATTTTGATTTTTTGGTACCTTTGGAATTTCTTTTTCAGTGATCTCATCAAGCACTGTGAATTCTGGTTTTTCTTTTTCGTGTTTCTTTCCCTGCAACTGATCTTTGTACATGACCTTCTCATTGAATATGACATATCTACTCCTAATGATTTTGTTATTTTCATAATCCCATAAGCAATAACCAAAATCATTAACAATGTATCCAATCAAGTTACACTTCTTGGATTTTGCCTCAAGCTTTGTTCTATTTTCTTTATCAATATGGATGAACGATTCACAATCGAAAGTCTTCAAAAAATAATAGTTTACCTTTTTTCCTGTCCATGCCTCCTATGGAATTATACCATCCAAATACCTTGAAGGTCCTCTTTTTATTAAGTAAACAATAGTATCTACAACATCTAACCAGAACTGTAAGGGAAAACTGTTGATACTGAGAGGGGGGTGAATTAGTATCAAGTACAATTTAAAACCTTTTTCAACTTATACTTAAACCATTCAATTATATCAAATGAGAAATGAACAATAGTATAAGAGTTACACAAATACACCACAGTACACCATGCACAATATATGAGAAATAATCAATAGTTATTGTTCAAGGGAAGTAATGACTTCCAAAGGTAGCTACAGCTTCCAAATGTAAAGGGAGGTATAAACATCCAAGAGGAAGATACAGTCCTCCAATATCAAGAGAGAGTTGAAATCTCCTTCCTTTCCCCTTCCTTCCACCCAAGAATATATGAGAGATAATAAAACTTTACATTAAATCATCACCATCAACCAATCATCACATAGAACCTGATAATACTTCCTGAGACTTCTTTAATTTCTGCAATTATTCAATTCTTGGAGTAATCTGATCCTATAGATAATATTACTCAGTGTATTCTCTAAAACTCCTCGAATTTTCACTCCTTGAATCCTCCCCAAAAAGAGGTTATAGAAAGAATGGTAGACTTTATTTAATTCTGGTCTATTTAGGAGAGTGCACTTGCACAGAATGCCCCGCACTCAATAATTAATATCTGATTTTGAAAATCGCACACAAGAAACTACAGTCCGTACTATTTCTGATGAAATTTGTCCCACTTCATTTGGATTCTCTATGAAGACGTTATGCCTGTTTTACCCAGAACACTTGTTTATTGACTAGCTTCATGACTGGTCACAAACCCTATCTTCCACGGAGTGTATCTCCATAATTATAGTGAATCAAGAGCTGAACTTTGTACCAGAGGTACCTTGATATGTCTTCTCAATACCATAGAGATTTTACCATCTGAATCGTTCTAGAAAACAAGTTATAGAAAAAATGGTAAGATGACCTGAAAATAACATACCTTAGAACACATCACCAAAAGACTTCATCCTCCCTTGAAATCTGGGCTTCTTTTCTTTTTATTTCCTCTGAAATTCGACTTATATAAAATGAATGTATAATGATGTTTATTTATACCATTTATGTCACTTCCTTTTAACATTAGGGCCAACTTGACACTTTCTTATTTTGTAATTCTTTTCTTTAATTATCTTCAGGGCCTACATGTACTTCCTTCTTCAATTCACTTTGTCATCT
>JASDQU010307645.1:174755-187394 GCA_032191745.1 Picea mariana
CTTTTCTTTAATTATCTTCAGGGCCTACATGTACTTCCTTCTTCAATTCACTTTGTCATCTTCAAAAATTCATTTCTCCTCAACCATGAGGATCCACGTGACATGCCACATACCACCGGAAACAACATGATGTATACTATCCATCCATGGGTGTTGTATCTGCATGTGCATTTTCGTTCATATAAAAATACCTTCATTAATCTTGCGGTCCAAAACCCATGACTAGGGTTGACATCAATGACAACAACCAATATTCCAACAAAAACCAGCATGCAATCTCATACTCCTTGCATGCTCCATGATTTTCATGTTCATCCTTTCTAACACACTATTTTCTTGTGGTGTTCCTGGAACTGTCTTCTCTCTACGAATCCCATGGTATGAACAGTAATCATCAAACTCCTTGTTGCAATATTAACCTCCATTGTCTAATCTGAGACACTTCGACCTTTTTATTGTCTCATTCTCAACCAAATCTTTCCATTTCTTAAAAGTATCAAAAACATCAGATTTTTGTCGAATGCAATAACCCCAAGTTTTTGTAGTTGTATCATAAATAAAAGTAAAATAATAATGAGAGCCACCAAGAGATGATATTTGAGTTGGTCCCCATACATTTGTATGCACAATCTCTAACCTTTCACTCTTCTTTTCTTTTCTAACTCTGAGAAATCTAACTCTCTTATGTTTTCCATAAACACAATGCTCACAGAAATCCAAATCAATTTGTTTAAGATATAGAAGCAAATTTCTTTTGTGAAGTATTTGCATCTCCTTCTCACTCATGTGTCCAAGCCTATGATGCCAGAGTGATGTATCCACTCATGTAGAAGATAAAGAGATAGAAGAGTCAATATTACCAATACATAAATACAATGTACCTACCTTCTCTCCTTTTGCTATCACCAATGATCCTTTGGTGACCTTCCACATCTTATCTGTAAATATGGATATACAACCTTCACTTTCGAACTACCCTGTTGAAATTATATTTTTCCTTAGATCTGGAATATGTATTACCTCTTTCAAAAACCATAGGTTTCCATTTCTTTGCTTTATTTTTACCTTTCCCATTCCAACAATTTTTCATGGTGCATCATCACCCAAATGAACCTGTCCAAAATCACCTTGAACATAATCTATAAAATGTTTCTAATGGGGTGTTGCATGAAATGAAGCCCCTGAAGCTACTACCCAAGACTCAGAAATATTATCTACTAAAAGAATCAAAGCATCGTGTAACACATCACCTGTTACATTTTCTTCCTGATTTTTCTCATGTTGTCCATCTCTTTGTTTCTTTGGAGCTTTGTAGTATTTCTCCACATGTCCTTTCTTCCCACAATTCCAGCACTCTATCTTTCCAAATCTAGATTTGGATCTGCCCTTCCTAGAATTATTGTGGTTCCCTGAGCCCTTTCCTCTATCATTTTTTCTTCCCCTATTCTCCATGTTCAACACATTACCTGATGTCTCACTTGTATTTTTCTGTTGCATTTCTTCACTAAGGATAACACCAACAACATCATCAAATTTTAAAGTATTTGAACCAGAGACAGAGTTACTTATAGCCATGACCAAGCCATTCCATCTTTCTGTAAATGAGCACAAGATTAGAAGAGCCCTGACCTCATCATCAAAGTCCACTTTTACAGAACTTAGTTGATTAATAACCATATTAAATTCATTTAAATGATCTGCAACATACCCACCTTCTAACATATTCATATTAAATAATATCTTCATTAGAAATACATTATTGGACGTCGAGGGTTTTTCATACATTTTATCCAATGTGTCCATTAGCTCCTTCATTGTCTTTTCTTTTGAAATATTGAAAGCCACTGACGTTTCCAGGCTCAGTCATATCATTCCTAGTGCCTTTATTTCAAGAACCTCCCATTCTTCGTCATTCATGGCCATCGGCTTTTTTGTTATTCCACCCAATGGTAGGAATAGATCCTTCTAATATAAATAATATTCCATATGCATCTTCCATAACTGGTAGTTTTGGCCATTAAATTTCTCGACCCTAAACTTTCCATCTTCCGACATTTCTCCCACTTGAACTAGGAACCCTCTTTTCCTGCAAGTTACCTTTCGCTCTGATACCAGTTGTTAGAAAAATAGGATCTCAGAGCAATAAAATAAAACAAATGTGGAAATAAAACATAGAAGATACACGATACAATAGAGACACAGATATATTTGTTTCACCCAGTGTGGGATACGTCCACCAGAGAAATTTCTAGGTCCTTCCTTTATTATTATCCAGCAAATGAATGGATACAACCTACAACATACATGTTGTAACTTCTTCTTATTGATCTCACAGTATCTTCTCTCAGAATACAATATTCACCATAATACATAGCCCCAATACATTTCCCTCATAAAAGAGGTTTGTCTTCTAGGGAAAAAACCCCTAACATAACTTCTACCGTCAAATCTGTGACCTTATAATGAACAGTCCATATTTACTATGAAATTACAATATACATTTACAAGGAAAATTTTCCTTCGGGGGCCCTCTTTCCCCCGGACCCCCCATCCGAGGGAATGGACCCCTGGGACCTCATAGAGGGGGGTAACCCCCCTCTTCACTCCCCTGCGTGGAGGGTTTTACATTCTTCCAAGGTGTAAAGTCTTCATGGGGTATAAACACTGTTGAAAACAAAGACCTCTGAATCAGGAAGATAATCAGGCTCCACAACCAACACCTAACCCTAACATGGTTAGGTTTTCCTTCCTGCGCTCCTTGCATGTAGCTTTCCCTCACACATGTTTCTTTTTTCCTTCCAACTGTCATTTTCAAAATTAAGCTTTACTTTCCAAAAATGGAGTTTTCCTCAAAATCGACCTGCACCCAACACTCTCTTGTACGTCTTGGACCCAAATACACTTCCTTGGTTATTTTTCACTTGAAGGAATCATGTTATTGGTTTATCTTATATATAAATTTTCTTCTTCAAAAAAATATGATGAAGGCCCCCTAAATTTGACATGTTTTCTGTCTTTTTTTTCGCAATAACCGAACATGCTTATCTAACAAATAACTCCTCCCATAAGATTACATCATCAATTTTGAGAGAAATAAAAATCCTCTTCCAGTCCCATATTCCTCTGTTTCCCCTTTTCCTCTCCTCAACAAACCCCTCTCTCTCCTCTCCCTTCCCCTTTCATATTTTTTTCTCGTCCCCCGCTTCCTCTCTCTCAATTTAAGAAATAGAAAATTTTAAAACATATTAAATTCTAAGTCAAAAAATGTAAAAAATAATAATAATAATAAATCCATACACATACACCCTTTCCTCCCCTCCTCCATCCCCAACCACACTCTCCCCATTATAATATAGTCAGCAATGCCATCATATTTTGATGGGGAAGGTGTTGACATGAGATATCGGTAATGTGTCGAGTCTCCAACAAGGGAAAAGTGGGGGTGGAGGAAGGGGGGATAAATATTTTATTTTTCCTTTAATTTATAATTTTCATTTTTTTAGTTTGTTTTTTTGTCCAAAATTGGATCGAGGAGCTTGATGGGGCTCAGAAACGCCTAAAAATAAAAGTTCTCATAATGGCTTCAAAATGAATGTGTGTGTACGTCTCGTCGATACGAACCCAAGGCAACTTGAACAGGCTCAAACGGATTTCATATGCTCATGATATCTCGATCTGTTCATTTTTCTAAACAGGCAAAAAAATGGTGACTATACAGTCTGTACAATGCATACAGTGCCACATGGAAGCTAATCATATAGGTCGTACAGATGACGTGGTAGGCACAATTGGCAATGACATGGAAAGGTCCATACAGCTAACGTGGCATGATGACTGGGCATATGGACTGATGATGTGTCAAGAAAGTATAGGTGGACCAATCTGGGAGTGACACATTTCACCACTAAAAGGGTGACACGTGGCACACCCGTACGGAATACGTACAACACATGGCATACAGTGAATGGACAAGTTGTGTTGACTGGGTAGATAGCTAGACCAATGAGCATTTGACATGTGGCATTTTTAGGGCATATGGTACGGTGCCACGTGGCCCATACATAGGCTACCATGTGGCACCCATTTATTGGTCAAGTGTTTTTTCAAAATTTGGAGCGCATGCGGTTCGATCGCGCGACCTCCCACCGAGTAAAGACTTGGTAGGGTCGGGATAGCCAGCCCACCCACATTTCATTTCTTAACCATATACATTGAAAAATATATTAAAGTTTGGTTAGAGTTATGGTTGGCAGAATTTAGGGTTGGGGCTAGGCCCCAGTCCCCTCGGCGGATCCATGCGACCATGCAATGTGACCCTATTCCATGCACGCATGGTTAGTGATATGTGAAAGCCCCGGATCTGGTCATATCACCAGCACATAGGACTTGGACCTATATACAAAGCGCTAGACTGGGGTAGGGCTAATGGTAGGGGCATGTGGAGTTAATACCTGGACACATGGTGTTGCAACATAGGACCAGGTGCCAAACAGTCAGAAGGGGTCAACATGCAGCCCCTAGGGGGTTGGCGCTTGGCCACATGGTTCCATGTGACCCTGTAGAGGGGGAATTCCCCCAGGACTGAGGGGCTTATCCCAATATTTCTCGGAAAGTGGTTTTTAAACCATATTATAGTGATTTTCAATGATTTTTAGGGTAGTTTTGGAGATTTTTGG
Source organism: Picea mariana (assembly GCA_032191745.1). Lineage (NCBI taxonomy): Eukaryota > Viridiplantae > Streptophyta > Pinopsida > Pinales > Pinaceae > Picea > Picea mariana. The sequence goes on from JASDQU010307645.1 coordinate 179,432, forward strand.
CCCTTTTTGAGGCCATATATTGGGGGGAAGTTGGGAGATGGTTACCAACTTCAGATATATATAAACCAACCCTTATTGAGGCCATGAGAGGACATTCAAAGTAGATTTATCCTAAATATTTTCTAAGCCAAAGCCATTTTTATGCAGAGAAGCTATTGAGGAGCGCACCTTTGCGGGCCATTTCTGGGAGCTTCGGTCATCTGATTTCAGCGACGTTTCTTTTGTTGGGTTCTAGAGATCTGGTAGAACAAGACCAGATCAGGTTTGTAACCTTTTGGCACTATTGTGATGTACTTGTAAATATTTGAATAGAAATAAGAAAGCCTCACCCACTGAGACAAAGGCCCGAAGATGTAGGCAAGAATGCCAAACTCCATTATCATTTTGGTGTTTTATGGTTTGTTGTTCTTCTTGTTTTATTTTAGATCTATATATGTACATATGGATGTGATGTTTCTTCTATAATTCTTCCTCTTTCCTTCAGCTTCCTAAATGGTTAATAAACACATGCATAATAACTCCACCATTTTTGTGTAAAAGATCTTTTCAGATCAAGTGGTATCAGAGCTAGTTGATGTTTGGATTTGAGTTTGCATGTTAACCAGGGAAAAGCTACATCATGGTGAAGGAGAGATTGTTTAATAGAATCCATTGATTGGATTGAGAAAGAGAAATTCTCACAGTGAGAAGATGGCATCGGAAGAGGGACTTTCTCTTGATGAGAAAGAGTTTCGAAAAGCTTTCTTCGCCATGTCGGAGATGATGAAGGTTTTGTATGAGGATTATTTGGAATGGAAGAGACCAAATATGGGTGAATCTTCAAAGGTAAAAAGTGAAGAAGGAGAGGATCCTCGTCAAACTCCTCCTTCACCTCTATATTCACCTCCTTCTTCTTCAAGTAAAATTTCTAAATCCATTACAAAGAAACATGTCCATAAACATAAGAATGAAATGCCTTTATTAAAACTTGATGTTAAATTCGAATTACCCATGTATGATGGTGAATTTAATGMAAAGAGACTTGAAAATTGGGTTAGACAGATGGAGGTTTATTGCAGTGTGCAACCAATCAAGGATGATGCAACTCATATCAAGTTGGCATCACTTAGACTTGCAGGCACATCACTCATCTGGTGGCAAAGCAATTTGCAAAATGRCATGCAACAAGTGGGTAATGTATTTCCATCATGGCAAAGTTTTATTTATGCACTTAAAAAGAAATTCTATCATTTGGGTTATAAAGAAAAAACATTAATTCAATGGCAATCTTTAAAACTAAGAAAAGGACAAATAGTGAAAGAATACATAGATGGCTTTCGTAAAATGGCATTGATGTTAGATATTCCTTGACATACCCAAGAAAATCTTATGAAGTATATAGGAGGCTTACCTACACATATTCAAAATATTGTATTCATGTTTGGACCAACTAATCTTGATGAGGTTTATGTTCAAGCGACATACATTGAAGCAAGGAAAACAGGTGTTGGTGTATCAGGGGAATCGTCTTCAAGGAAAGAGGAAAAAAGGAAGTAGCRTGGMAAGAAGGCAAKTTTAGTGGAAAGAAAGGAAGGGAAACCCTCTTGCAAGCATTACAAGAAAGAGGGGCATGATGAGGACCATTGTTGGCAATTGCATTCTAAGAAGAGACCAAAGTGGTTCAAGGAAAATAAAGGGAGGCAAATAGTTGCAATGACAACATGACCCATAGACTTGGGATCGGATTCAGGTGATGAATCTAAAGTCTCATCGGTTGGTATGACAGGTAAAATTGATGAAGGATTTGATTGTAGAAGTAACTTGTTTTACATAAAGGTCATCATGAGGCACACTAAGGTTGACACGTTGATAGATAGTGGATCTCAATATAACTTAATTTCATAGGAATTGGTTAAACAGTTAGGATTAAAAATACAGATACATCATAAGCCTTACACGCTTAAATGGATAAGAAACAACATCAATTGCACATAACAAAGAAGTGAACATTAAAATTTGCAATTTCATCTAAGTTTGTGGACGAGGTAACATGTTATGTGGTGCCACTAAGTGAATGTGGAATGGTCTTAGGCAGTCCATACTTGTATGACCATAAAGCAATCTTCTACAGGGCAAAGAATCAATATCATTTAACCAAAGTAGGTCAAGAATATGTGGTTCATGCTCATGATGTAAAGGAAAATAAAAATCTTCAAAATATGGAACAATTAAGAAAGGAAACTCAATAAAACAATACACCTATAATTGTTTCAAATCAAGTAATCGATCTTAAGCAAGAACGGGATATGATTGTAGAATGGAAAATCAATCACAGTTTGCTTCTAGATAAGCTAATGTCGTGCAAATATTACAAACATATCAGCTCATTTGCAGTCATATTTTTTATTCTATCATTAGTAATGTTTTCTATATGGATGATAGTGGCTTCAGTAAGATGTGACAGGGTACAAATGGCTAACAATATGTTGTCAGTTATCATGATTGTTTTACAATTGATCTTGATAAGACAAGTGCATAGGACAGAGTTCAAAGACAAGGAACAAGCCAAGTGGCCTATCTCAAGCTTGATGATTGGTCAGTAACCTTTTGTGGGACCAAAAGGTCCTTAGTGGGGAGGTGTGATCCAAAATTGGATCTAGGAGATTGATGGGGCTCAGAAAGGCCTAAAAATCAAAGTTCTCAGAATGGCTTCAAAACGGACTTGTGCGTAGGCCTTGTCGATACAAACCCAATGCAACTTGAACAGGATCAAAGGGATGTCATATGCTCCTAATATCACAATCTATTCATTTTTTCAAATAGGCAAAAAAATGATGAATGTACAGTCCGTACAATGCCATGTGGCAGCGGGTCGTACAGGTCGTACAGATGACATGTCAGGCATAGTTGAGGATGGCGTGGAAGGTTTAGTACAACTAATGTGGCATGATGATTGGGCTTACAGACTAATGATGTGTCGGGAAGGTATAGGTGGACCAATCCGTGAGTGACATGTGTCACCACTAAAAGGGTGACACGTGGCATGCCCGTACGACGTACATACGACACGTGGAAAACAATGATAGGACAAGTTGTGTTAATTGGGTAGATAGTTGGACCATTGAGCATTTGACATGTGGCAGTTTTGAGGGAATATGGTACGGTGCCACGTGGCCCAAACATGGGCTACCACGTGGCACCCATTTATTGGTCAAGTGTTTTTGCAAAATTTGGAACGCATGGGGTTCGATCGCGTGACCTCCCACCGAGTAATGACATGGTAGGGCCAGGCTAGCTAATCCGCCTGGATTTCATTTCTTAACCATATAAGTTGAAAAATATATTAAATTTTGGTTAGAGTTATGGTTGACAAAATTTAGGTTTGGGGATAGGCCCCAGCCCCCTCGACGGATCCATGCGACCATGCAACCTGACCCTGTTCCATGCGCGCATGGTTAGGGATATGTGACATCCCCAGATCCGGTCATATCACCAACCCATAGGACTCGAACCTATATACAAGGTGTTATACTGGGGCAGGGCTAATGGTAGGGGTGTGTGGAGTTAATACCTGGACACATGGCGTTGCAACATAGGACCAGGTGCCAAATAGTCAGAAGGGGCCATCGCACAACCCCTAGGGGGCTGACGCTTGGCCACATGATTCCATGTGACCCTGTAGAGGGGAAGAACGCCCAGTCCTAAGGGGATTATCCCCAATATTTCTTAGTAAGGTTTTTTTTAACCATATTATAGATATTTTCAATGATTTTTGGGGCAGTTTTGGAGATTTTTGGCCCTTTTGGGGGGATATTGGGTGTTTTTTTAGGCTAGATATTGGGGGGAAGTTGGGAGATAGTTAAAAAATTCAGATCTATATAAACCAGGCCTTCTTGATTCCATGAGAGGACATTCATAGAATAATTATGTTGAATATTTTCCAAGACAAATCCATTTTTATGTAGGGAAGCTATTGAGGAGCGCACCTTTGCGGGCCATTTATGGGAGCTCCGATCATTCGATTATAGTGTCGTTTCTTTTGTTGGGTTCTATAGATCTGGTATAACAAGACCATATCAGCTTTGTAACCTTTTTGCACTTCTGTGATGTACTTTTAAATCTTTGAACAGAAATAAGAAAGCATCACCCACTTAGACAAAGGCCGGAACACGTAGGCGAGATTGTCGAACTCCAATATCATTTTGGTGTTCTATGGTTGGTTGTTATTTTTGTTTTATTTTAGATTTGTATATGTGCATATGGTTGTGATGTTTCTTCTATAATTCTTCCTCTTTCCTTCAGCTTCCTAAATGGTTAATAAACACATGCATAATAACTCAACCATTATCGTGTAAAAGAGCTTTTCAAATCATAGAACTAGTTTTTTAAATGTTTTGGTTTTGTATTTTTCATTAAAATTTAGTTTATTTAAAATAAATAATGTTTTTGTTTTTACTTTCTAATTTTTATTTGTTTTAAAATATTTAATATTTTTTTTTTTTTAATTTACTTTATAATTCATTTTTTTTCCTTGTTTTAAATATTTTAAAATGAAATATTAAAAATTACAATATTAATGTTTTGTAACTATTTTTATATAATTTGTAACAAATTACATATGATCATATTATAAAAATAGAATTTTGTTCTAACAAATGTGGTAATCTTGAAAAACTAGAAACAATTGTATCCAAAAAAAAAACATATTTTCTAGTTATTTCAAATATTCCATTTAACTACAAATGTAGGGGTGCAATGAATGATGAGGTTCCACAAACCACAAACACCAATGAATGATGAGGTTCCACAAACATTTAACTAATTCAAAAGAGTAATGAAATAATTTACTCTTTCACAACTTCTTCAATATGGCATTTTGTTGTTTTTAATAATGCACAACTTGTATGGTTGTAACGACATTAAAAACAAATATCATTCAACATTGCCACTTTATTTGTTATAATATATTATTTTTTGTAATATATTATTTTTTGTAACGACATTAAAAACAAAGATCATTCAACATTACCACTTTATTTGGTATAATATATTATTTTTTATCACTGTTGATACAATTTAACTTCTTTCTTATTATATGTACTTATTAATTTTATTACATTAATTTAAATTTTGTGATAAATTATTTGTTTCAATTTATATATGCATAATATTTATTAAACAATTTATCATTTGTTAAACCAATTTAGGAACAAACCTAATGAGACCATTCTTAAAAGTATAAGGTTCACTTACAATATTGAATGAATTCATGTTGGTTATTGCAACAATATTGAATGAATTCATGTTGGTTATTGCAACAAAGAGAATATGTTTTCTCATGACCTTGTAAATCTTCTTAAAGATGGTTCATTGTTCTAGTCACATTTTGAACTGCAATGTATGGTTAGAAAATTGAAAGATGTTGATTAGGATATCCATGATGATATCATTAATATTTATCAATGAATACTACAAGCATTAATTAATTAATTAATTAATTAATTAATCAATCAATCAGGATCTCTTTTCAAACTAGAAGACATGGGCGTTAGATTTATTTTATAGTACATGTAAGTTTATTTGTAGGTATTATTTTATGCATTTATATATTTGTTATCAATATAAAAATTACTTATAAAAGATAGTATATTTCTCCATTATTTATACTCTATTGAAAGGACAACACTAACACGTTATCTAAAGAGGAAGAAATTGTGTGTAAGTATAAAAAATTAGATTCCAAATAACATTTATTAATCAAAGAATAAATGAAATGGATATATTACCCATTACAAAACAAACATTGTTCTTAAGAAAAGAAAGTGATGATATTGTATTTTCCAAAGAGACCTATTATCACGTTGGGTTTTTAATTAGAAAATGTTGGGAATGTTATATTCTTTGCAGTGGATATTCAATCAACCAACTAACTAGTTAAGCATGATCGACTAGGAGATGAATCGACTGACGATTAAGTCATTCGATGGTCAAAGGATGGTCGAAAAAAAAACTTGACTGGATGTTGGCTAGTATCTAACAAGAAGTTAAAAGGGTACCCGACTAGAGATCGATCAGATGGCGGATTGGTGTATGATAGGTAGTCAACTAGTTTGTAGTCGACTAGTGTTCTACTGGTGGTCTAAACCTATAAAAAAATATTGAGATTCACAGGAACGCAGCCAATCATCTTCATGGATATGTAACCATTTTGGGTGCCATGAATTAGGGTTTTACATGTTGTAGATTCATATAAACAGTTCATTATGTAATAATGAAAATATGTAAGATATTGATAAGCCTATGCATATCTAGAGAGAGTCATGAGTCTGTAATGGTCATGAATATGTAAGCCAAATGTCTATATGATTGTCCGTGTGGTAAAGCAAGACAGTAGGATGATGAATTGTGTATTAGTTGTGGACCAAGGTTAATCATGTAACTCTTTATTCACTGAATGAATAAGACACTAAGGAGTGGGAGTCACTCAAGGAATGTTGGTTTTCTCAGTTAAAGGTTTCTAGGTAAACCTTTGTTATGAGAAATCATACCCTGTGGACAAGCTAAGCTCCCCTTTGGACCAAGACCCCTTATTTGGTCCAAAGACAGAAGTAAAAAAATGGTTTCTACTTTCCCTTTAAATCTAACTCAACCAATCAAGAAAGAGAGAAGAAGAATGTGGCATACCTTATTGCAATGTTCGTCCTCGTTGCTCCAATCCTTGGGCTTGATCTCCGAGCTCCTTAATGCAAATGAAGTCCTGCAAAGACCAGAAAAGGAACTCTTCCTCATACTCTATATGATTATATAAAGTAGATCTATCTAAGAATATTGAAACAACAATAGACAAGAAAATGTAGAACACGTGAACTTGAAGGGAATAGGCCAAGTTAATATTAATATTAAAGTTAACACGTGAACAAGTTACAAGCACTTATAAGCCATGTATGATGCTACAACACCTTCTCCAATTTATCCTCATCCATCCCCTTGCACGAATCTCTTAATATCATAATGATTATACTTCAGCAATTGCCTTCCCTCGGGATCAAAGATTTGACACTTGAAATCTTCCTCTCTTCACCTTGGAAATGCCTTCAACTTATAGTATTGGAAGGCCTAACCACCATGAGATAATAATGGAAATGGTTGGAGATATGGATCAATGAGTTGGGATTTGATCCTAAGATGATGCAATAGGATAGGATTCAACCCAAAACAACCTCCTCCTTTAAGAGTTGTCCCTTGAGAATAATCGAGATGCACCATCTTTCCCTCTAACCACATTGGCGCCCCCTTAGAGTGAGAGACATAGTGACACTAGCACCCCCTAAGCAAGGCATGGGGAGAAATGACACTCCCTCAGCATGATTAGGGGAGCACCACCCTTCTAAATTTCCAAAAAATGGTCAAATTTTCCAAGAAAAAGGTGTGGTTCTGGACCCCAAATGGTTAGTTTTCTCTAACAAATTGACTTGGGGATTGTTGTAAGTTTTAAACCTGCGAAGTAAAGCAATGCATATATATTCTTAAGCAAGACAGAAATTAATCAATGGCTCATACACATAGTACATAGATATTTTATACCGGAAACCCTCAATCGGGAAAACCTTTCTTATTTTCATTATATCAAATTTCACCATTCACCATACAATATATACAATGTTTTTTGGTATTTCGTAGATACCAAAACCCTAATCCCTTAATCCAAGATTAATTTACAAAACTGCTAAAAATAGAAAAAAACGCCCAAAAACAAATTTCGGGTTGCTACCCTGAATGCTACGCGTAACCAGGGGAGGCATACTTGCCCCCCCTGGGACCCCCCTAGGAAAGCGCCCAACGCACATGGTAGAGCTCTAGTGGTAGGGATCGTCAGACGTAGTTGTCGTATCTGACGCACCCACACACACACACATGCAAAGAATATAACACATACCCAACATTCTCCCACTTGTTGTTTTCTTTGCATCCAGGGGTCCAGGGG
>JASDQU010307645.1:189167-208672 GCA_032191745.1 Picea mariana
TCAAACAAACTTGGGTCCATTACCCAAACCTGGGGTCTCCAACTTCTCATGGCCACAACTCTCTAACCGTGAGGAATTATGTGGTGTTCCACATACCGCTGGAAATGAAATGAAAAGAAATGTACATATAGGATATTTTCCCTAACAAAATTATTTTCCTTCATCTCATTATTCCACAATTAAGCATGGGTTCTCTTACTCCACAAAGTGTCTTCCCATGAGGGCTTTCACCATAAGGGAACCACTTTGGAGTTCATCCATATTTACTTCTTATCAACAATGACAAAACAATAATGAGTCATATTTACATCAAACAATATTGGATCCATTACCCAAACCTTTGTGCTACGGGTCTTTCTTCAAGGGTTGACATCAATGACAACCAACCTTAATCAACATGTGACATGTGGTTGTATGAAATATTGATGTGGTCCAATGATCGATTGACACGTTGCAGTACAGATACTGGTGTGGCAGGGTGACTGGTCAGTATGGATGCTGACATGGTAGATGACTGGGTAGGCGACTTGGATGTACAAATGTTGATGTGGCAGGCTTAGGGTACGACATGTGGTTGTACAGAAGTGATGTGGTAGGTGATTGTGCATGTTGACTAGATTGTGCAGGCCAATCCATAGGTGACATATGTCCCAATCACAAGGTGCCACATGGCACCCAGGATTTAGCCAATGCTAACTGTGTAAAAAAATTGTTTTTCCTCTGGGGAATTCTAACCCTTGACCTTTGGGTGAGGCAACAGACTACCACAAGAGCGTTAACCTTATGGGATACTATGGTTCTTAACAAACCATATGGTGAATATTACATTTAAGTTGTGATATGGCATGGTTTTGGGGATAATCCCTAGTCAGAGGGGGCTAGCTGACCGAGCAGGGGTCAACACCAAATTTTTGGGTGCGAGAGAGGTTAGCACCTAGACACATGGTGTGCAAAGCGACCAGGGCCCAAGAAACAAGGGGTGACCATAGCTTTAGGGTGCCAGCACTTAAGTGCATGGCCAAATGAATCATTTCCATATGACCAAGAGCCCAAAAGAAAGGGGCTAGCGCACCTATGTGCATTTTTGGATTTTAAACTTTATTATATGGATTTTTTGGATTTTTTATGCTGAGTTTGGGAGATTTTTTCCCAAAACTGAGGATCTGGATCCCTTTTTTAGGCTAGATCTTGGGAGGAAGTTGGGATAGGATCCCCAACTCAAGATCTATATAATTCAGAGGTTTTTGACAGACTAGGAGGTTCATATTAGCAAAATGATGATTAGTTTGTGAAGCTTTAAGCCATTTTTATGTAGGGAAGCCATTGAGGAAGTGAACTTTGGAGGCCAATTTCGAAAGCTACGCTCAATATTTTTCAGTGTCGTCAGTTGTGTTGGATTCTTGAGATCGAGAAGAACACAGCCATACCATATTTTAATCCTTTTAATACATTTATGATGTATTTTTGAAGCATTGAATAGAAATAATAAATCCTTCCCCATTGAGACAAAGGCCCGGAGATGTAGGCAATCTTGTCAAACTCTATTAACAACCTTGTTGTTATGTTTTGTTGTTATTTATGCTTATATTATGATCTGCACTATTTATGATGGCTACAATATTCTCTCATTAAGTTCTTCTTCTTTCCTTAATTCCTAAATGGTAATTGAACACATGCATAAAACTCAACCAAGTCTTTAAAGATCATTTTTGGATCAAGTGGTATCAACACAGGTTGATAGTTGGTTGTTTGAGTTTGCATGATTACCAGGGAAAATCTAAGTCGTAGTGAAGGCAATATTGTAGAAGGAGATCCTGAGATTGGATTGAGAAATAGGACTTCTCAAAGTGATAAGATGGCATCTGAAGAAGGAATGTATCAAAACGAGATAGAGTTGAAAAAGGATTTATTAGCCATGTCTAAGATGGTAAAGGTACTATATGAGTATTACTTGGAATGGAAGAGACCTTTCCAAGGGGAATCTTCAAAACAAGACAAAAGTGAAGAAGGAGAGGATCCTCCTAAACCTCTTCCTTCACCTCCTTCATCTCCATCATCTTCTTCGTCTTCAAGTACAAGTGCAACTTCTCTTGCAAGAAAACATAAACATGATATGCCTTTACTTAAGCTTGATGTGAAATTTGAATTTCCCATGTATGATGATGAAGTCAATGTTGAGAGGCTTGATAACTGGGTCAGACAGATGGAAGTTTATTGCAGTGTGCAACAAATCAAATATGAGGCAACCCAAATCAAGTTGTCATCACTTCGGCTTGTAGGCACAACACTCATCTAGTGGCAGAGTAAGTTGCAACATGGTACGCAGCAAGTTGGTAATGTATTTCCATCATGGAAAGATTTTGTTTTTTCACTTAGAAAGCAATTTTTTCCTTTTGGTTATAAGGAAAAGGCTTTAATTGAATCGCAAAGTCTTAAACTAAGAAAAGGACAAACAATGCAAGAATACACAGATGAATTTCGTAAGATGGCATTAATGTTAACTATTCCATTACATACACAAGAAAATCTTATGAAGTATATAGGAGGTTTACCTGCACATATTAATAACATTTTATTTATGTTTGGACCTACTAATTGTGATGAGTTTTATGTTCAAGCAATTTATATTGAAGCAGGGAAAACAGGAGTTGGTGTATCAGGGGAATCATCTTCAAGGAAAGAAGACAAAAGAAAGGGGAATGGAAAGAAATAAAATTCAGCGACAATGAAGGAAGGGAAGCTCTCTTGCAAGCATTGCAAGAAAGAAGGGCATGATGATGACCATTGCTGAAAATTACATCTAGAGAAGAGACCAAAATGGTACAAACAAAGGAAAGGGAGGTAAATAGTTGCAATAGAAACACGACCAACAAACTCGGGATATGATTTAGGTGATGAGACTAAAATCACAGCAGTTGGTTTGACAGGTAAAGTTGGTGATGGATATGATTCTAGAAGTAAATTGTTTCACATAAGGGTGATAATGAAACATACTAAGATCGATACATTGATAGATAGTGGATCTCAATCTAACTTGATTTCAAAGGAATTGATTAAACAATTGGGATTGACAACTAAGCTACATCATAAACCTTACTCGCTTAAATGGATATGCAACAATCATAAATTGCACATAACAAAGCAATGCACTTTAAAGTTTGTAATTTCATCAAAGTTTGTGGATGAGGTAACGTGTGATGTGGTGCCACTATATGAATGTGGAATGGTCTTAGGTAGCCCTTATTTGTATGATCGTAAATCAATCTTCTACAGGGGACATAATCAGTATCACTTAACTAAACAAGGTAATGAATATGTTGTACATGCTCATCACTTAAAATAAAATCAATCTCTTCAAACAATGGAACAATTAAGGAAGGCAGCTTATGCAAGCAATTGTGCCAAGTAAAGTAGTTGATCTTAAGCATGAACATAAGATGGTTTTATAATGGAAATTTAATAATACTTTGCTTCAATATAAGCTAATTCTGTGCAAGCACATCAAACATATTAGTTTGTTTGCAGTCATATTTATGATGTTAACGTTGCTAATGTTTTCAACATGGATGGTAGTGGCTTCAGTAAGATGTGAATGAGTTCAAGTGGTTAACAATATGCTCTCAGATGTCATGGTTGTTTTGCAATTTATTATGATGTGGCAGGCACATAGGATAGAGTTTAAAGACAAAGGTCAAGTGGGTGGCCTATCCCACACTTAACGAATGGTTAATACCCTTTTGGAGGACCAAAAGGTATTAGTGGGGAGGCATGATCCAAAATGGATCCAGGAAGGCCTAAAAATAAAATTTCTTAGAATCAAATGAAACCAGTGCCATTGCGTCGATATCATCACGTCGATTTTGACCATATAATGTTTTCTAAAAATGGACACCGTATGTGAATAATATCACATTCTAATCGATTTCCCAAATAGGTAAAAAAGTCAACTAGTCAAATTCAATAGATCGTATTGTTTATGTCAGCAGTACGTCAAGTGATGCCAGCATGAAGTCATGATGAGGTCAACAGGGACACATGGAAGCACGAGGAGGTGACATGTGTCACTCATTTTTGGAATTTTCAGGGGCTTATGTGGACCAATCAAAAATTGACATGTGGAATTGTAGGGACGTGACATGTGGCTATACGAAATGCATATGTGGCCCAATGATCAGCCGACACTTGGAAGTATGGATGACAGGTGGTAGTACAGATCATGATGTGGCAGAGTGACTGGGAAGTATGGATGTTGATGTTGCAGCTGACTAGGCAGGTGACTTGGTTGTACATAGGTTGATGTGGCAGGCTCAAGGTATGACACGTGGTTGTATGGAAGTGATGTGGTAGGTGAATGTGCATGTTGGCTAGATTGTATGGGCCAATACATAGGTGACATGTGGCCCAATCACAGGGTGCCACATGGCACCCTGGATTTAGCCAATGTTGACTGTGTAAAAAATTTGTTCTGCCTCCGGGGAATTCGAACCCTTGACCTCTGAGTGAGGCAAAAAACTACAACAAACCATAGTATGGGCTACTATGGTTCTTAACAAACCATATGGTGAATATTGCATTTAAGTTGTGATATGGTGCGGTTTTGTGGGATAAGCCCCGGTCAACGGGGGCTAGCCGACCGACCTGGGGTTAGCACCAAATTTTTGGGTGCGAGAGGGGTTAACACCTGGACACATGGTGTCCCAAGCAACTAGGGGGCAAGAAACAAAGGGTGACCAAAGATTTAGGGTGMCAACACTTAAGTACGTGGCCACATGGATCATTAACATATGACCAAGARCCCGAAAAGAAAGGGGCTAGCGCACCTATGTGCATTTTTGGATTTTAAACTTTATTATATGGATTTTTTGGATTTGTTATGCTTATTTTGGGAGATTTTRCCCAAAACTGAGGATCTGGAGCCCTTTTTGAGGCCATATCTTGGGAGAAAGTCGAGATAGGATCCCCAACTCAAGTTATATATAATTAAGAGGTTTTTGACAGACCAGGAGGCTCATATTTGCATAATGATGATGATTTTGTGAAGCTTGAAGCCATTTTTATGCAGGGAAGCCATTGAGGAAGCAAACTTTGGAGGCCAATGATGGGAGCTACACTCAACTTTTTTCAGTGTCGTCACTTGTGTTGGATTCTTGAGGTAGAGAAGAACATAGCTAGACTAGTTTGTAATCCTTTTGATACATTTTGGATGTACGTTTGAAGCATTGAAGAGAAATAAGAAAGCCTTCCCCACTAAGACAAAGGCCCAGAGATGTAGGCAATCTTATCGAACTCCGTTAACAATCTTGTTGTTATGGTTTGTTGTTCTTTATGTTTATATTCTGATATGCATTCTTTATGATGGATGCAATATTCTCTCATTAAGTTCTTCTTCTTTCCTTAATTCCTAAATGGTAATTGAACACATGCTTAAAACTCAACCAATTATTTAAATATCATTTCCAGATCACTGTGCATGCGTCATTTTGTGACACTTATGAAACTTAGGCTCTGACACTTAAGTGTGAAATTTTGATGTGTAACAAATGCCCCCTAAAGTGTGATGTTAGAAGAGAAACTAATGGCTGAAAAACTTTACAAAATATTCAATGCAAGGGTGTTGGAGTAGGAGAACCTAGAAGAAGATGCAAACAACCATAATCAGTATAAATATATGTTTCATTCCTGAGGAAGGAATACCTATGCTCAGAATATGATTTGACTCAAATCATTTCCGTCAACCAAAACAGTGCAGATCCATGAGAATATTGATTAAGGCTATGGCCACCAGAGATACAATGTGGATCCATACCTCATTGACATGAATTGATCGCATCCATGAAAAATACATAGTGGAGCTATGAGAAAACAAAACATATCCATAGATCAATACAATGTGGATCTATGTGACAGTATATATATCAATAAGATCTCCAACATGGATATTTTACTAGAATATTTTACATGTTCAAATGATCTCCAACGCAGCCTAGGAAAAGCACATAACAGAGTGAGTTCCTAACCTAGGGTCTTCGTCTTGATCCTGAAATGGTATGAATATATCCATGCAAATAAATTTATTGATTTCAAACATGGTAGAAACCACTTGATTACTAGTCATTAAGGTATACCATTAACAAGTGCGAGGGAAATCACCAATGATGGCAATGATTGCCAAGGTACCTTTAGTACATCCAAGTGAATGTGAATAAATGAGTTGAGGTTGAACATTCATGGAATCATCCGATCAAAGGTCAATGGTGTAAACCTACTGTCAAAAGTGAGGAGGCCTACCATTGAGGCATGTAGGTCCCAAAGTACTAATTTGTTTCTAAGTCTAATTCCTAGATAATTTGTTGGAGTCGATAGGAAAATATTCTTCAAAGGAGGGCCATGATGTATCCCGCATCATCGACAAGAAACTGACACATGAAAGTGATATGAGATGGTGGATTAAATGAGTATGGACTGACACAGGAAATGGAAACTGGTAATACTACAGATGGATGGGTTGAAGTGAAACTTCCCTTGAACATTGTAAGGCATGATGAATGACTTGGTAGCATTGAATCGAGGAGTACCAAGAACATAATGTGATTATAATAAGAGAACTCTTAGACTGGAACAAAAATGTATAATGACACATGGAATTGGTATGACTCAAAGACAAGAATATTACCCAACTGTAATATGAGATGCAACTAGGTTCCATGTTCAAGGGAGACAAGAATAGTTGCCATGATGGATTCCAAAAAAATTGACCTACTTCCTTCAATTTTCCCCCACCATGATTGGTGAGTACCTCTTTGTTTTTTAATGAGATTGAGGAGGATATTAGATGCTCAATATATCTCATCTTCAATGAGTCCCTCAACATATGTTTAAAGAACCTGAAGAAGGAGGGGTTTGGTCTCGTATGGGTCTTAGAGATTGGACTCACATAGGTCCTTCAATGCATAATTTTACAAACCCAAAGAAGGTAATATCAGTGGTTTTTCACATTTAGAGAGTCTAAAAAAAACTTAAATACGACTCCAAGGGTGATTTTTTTCGTAAATTTAGTCTCCCAAGCCCGAAAAAAGTGTAAAACAATTCAAGGGAGAACACTTGTAGTCATGCTTGACTAGAGTATTCCTATTTTGTAATTAGTCTTGGGAGGCCGAAAAAGAGATAAACTATGAATCGAAAGACACCATTTCAAACCTTTTAAAGAGTGTGAAAGGAATCAAGATCACTCGAAAATATTTTCATGTTTAGGAGTCTGAAAAGAGCTTAAAGGATACTCCAAGGAGTTCCTCTTTTGTATAGATTTTACAAGTCCAAAAAAGAGATAAAAGTATACTCGGAAGCCTATTCTCGTGTATTAACAAGCACGAGAGAAAAAATACTGATCTCGGTAACCTATTTTCATGTATTTACGAGAACGAGAAAGAACAAAGACTAATCTCGTTCTAGAAAAGACTATTATGTTACGATGGGAATGACCCCCAAGCGAGGATCACTCCTAGCAATGTGTCTCTCTAGAGGTATTTTTCCCCAATATTGCATGATATAAGCTAGTGTCTTCGATCTAGCATGATGTCCAAAGGCTGGAGAACTTCCCCCCAATCATCGTTTCCTTCATCGACTCTTCTACTTTCCTCATTTAGGTGTCTGGCTACTAATAGAAATATTTTCACTAGGTGGAGGAAAATAAGGTTCAAGTATTCGATCCAGAGTGAGATTCGATTCGAATGGAGGGGAATCTATTTCATTTTATAATTATATTGACATAGACAATGAACTATGATCGTAAGCATATGTTTCATTTTTTAATGAGCTTGACACAAGAAAATAAATATGCTCGTAAGGACCAGGTACTACCAAAGGATCAAGTGATTCTAGGTATTATTGTACCTGAGTCGAAATCATATTTATCGTGGAAACTAACGGGGTGGCAAGAGAAGGTAAAGGAAAAACCCCCATGAGTGAGGAATCCCTAAGGATACCTACTCCTACACTCTCAAGACTRGATTGTCCTAGAAAAGGGACATTATTGACTTCAAGATTGTGGAGATCTAGAGTGCAATAGTCAAGTTTATCAACGATGACAATTTTTCCTTGTTGGGGAAATTGTAAAATATGGGACATRTAAGATGTGATGGTATTCATTGCATAGAACCAACTACGACCAAGTAACAAATGTAAACCAGGTTTATTTCAACCACTTCGATATCGAAAAAAATGATCTTACCCTTCAATGTCACAATGAAATATTGCAAGAGTCTGTTAGGTTGGAAACCACATCCATCAAACGGTTTGAGGGTGGTAGGAGACTAGATAAGTTTAGAAGAAGAAATGGCTCTCCAATAAGGAAAAGACATGACACAGGTGGAGGATCCTTCATCTAAAACAATGTGACGGATGTTCTTTCCACCAACCAAAATTTAAATTTGGAATGCTAGGTGGTGTGATAGCCTCTCCTTAAAATAGTTTAGATTAAACGTAATCAGATTTGATTCCTCTAGATCCATAGCCCTAATAGTTGAAAACATGGTTCTGTGTTGACTTGGATAGTCCTATAGAACTTCGAGGGCTGACATAGCACAAGGAACTTGTGCCAAATATTCAACAATATTGTAGTTTTGGACAGCACGGGCACTTGGATTAAACATCGCTTTTTGAATTGTGTCATTGGGCAGGTGCAACACTACATTGAAAATTGTCTTCTCAATCTGAAGAGTGGAAAATGGAGGAGGAGTGAATATGGATGGATAGTCGATATCCTTTCCATTAGCATAATTACCTAGAGCAGTGTCATAATTATTTTCTCAAGTCATTACATTAACCGCCTTAAACATATAGGCCTCAAAGGCGCTTGAGGAAGCATCTCCGTCGTGGGAATGACATGAATTTCCCCCTTGCGAAGGGGAAGGATTTTGTGCAACCAGATGTTGTTGTTGAATTGCGAAAGGATTAGTTAACACTATAGGTTGGGAGGTACCCTTTAAAAATTTAGCAACTTCCTCACAATGAGGGCAGTATTTTTTGTAGTGGTCCTCCTCACAAATCATGCAAGGAAAATTAACTTTCCTATTCAGTTGAGTATCAACAGTCTTTGTAGTATTTTGTTGATTAGAAGATTTCTTGGATTTAAAATTTTTTTCTTATTACCTCTTGGTTTCTGAGATGAAGTGGATTGGACCGCATTCACCTCGGAGGTTTGAGCAGGAGCGAGAGTATTTTTGGTGTCTAAAACAGAACTTGGTTCTGGAGAAAGTCTTGTTAGATCATTCAAGGGGCGAGGAGCATGAGGGATCAGATCATAAAGTGTGTTGGACTGTGAATATACCAATTCCAAATAATGAGAATGGTTGATAGCCTACTCCTCTATAACAACAACTCCCATAGAAACATATTTGGCGATGGGTCGCAAGACTGACTTTGTAAACCAATCCGTGAGGAGTTGATCCAAAATTGGATATTTAATCAACCATATATGCCACCTGCACTCATGAATATGATCAGATATATGGGTGGAAGAGGATTATCGAAGTTAGTTAAAAATATATGTACCGGTCACGTACCATATAGGCAACTTGAAATGTGTCAAGAAATCCATGGAAATAGAATTAAAGTTGAAAAAAGAGTTATGTGGAAACTCAATATACCATTTGGTTGTTGCACCTGTAAGTGTTCTCTGAATAATCATCAGATGAATGGAGTCATACATCAAAGAGTTGGAAGAACACCATAAATGGAAAGTCATAACATGATTATTAGGATCTTCCCCAGGTTTTTCGTCAAATTTTGGGATGTCGAACGGTAATTTGGCAAGGATGGATAGCCAAAATGGGACATGTAGAATGGGATCATTTTTCAAATGTGACAGATCTGGTAGATCTAATGTAGACAAAAATGGAAGTTGTTGGTTATTGTGTGGATACAGGTGGTAACCAAATGGCATGGGAACACCAATAGGACCATATCCAGGTTGTGGAAATATGGAAAAACTAGATGGTCCTCCCATGTATGGTGGTTTCCCCGGTTGTCCACCCATGTAAGGTGGTTTTCATGATTGTCCACCCATGTATGGTGGTTGTCTTACTGGTCCACCCATGTACTTTAATTGAATAGATGGACCTCCTGCATACTGTGATTGACCTAATGGTCCCCCCATGTATTATGGTTGGCCTGATGGACCTACCATATACTTTGTTTGAAGGGACTGTTGCACTGGAATCATGGATTTTACAGATTGATAGGGAAAAGTTCCTTGCTAAGGAATGCCCACCGAATTGAGTTGACCCCACAAAGGATTAGAAACTCCTACAAATGGTTGTCTAGGATACATGCCAGTGGTAGTAGGGATAGAAGCACTTGCAGGTGTGACTTTCCCCTAGGCTTGTTGATGTTGCAACCACATAGGTTCCCCCCCAAAAAAAAGTTTCTCTCCCATTGGAGGTTTCCCCCCATCTAAAGTTTGGTCTCCCATTGAAGATTTACCTCCAATGTAGGTTGTACTCATATGAAAGGCTCAAGATGGAGACTGAGTAGCTTGAGTAACCATGGTTGTGTGAATGACTTGACTGTAGGCCATCTGGCCGATGGGATGACCAAGTAAAGCACTTGGTGTGTGCATGTGTGGAAATAGTGAAGCAGGAATATTACCTGACCCATGTGCAAAGGGAGATGTATTCACAAGTGGTTGTGTTGGGGTTACTTGGGTCACCAATGTTTCCAATAAGGAATCACCAACAGTATCAACTACAAGATTTGTGGATAAATATGAATTCCCAAGTCCTTCTGGAAAAAAACAAACAGTGAGTTCATGCCAAAAGATTGTGTAGTGGTTGAATCGGGTGGTAAAATGTAAGAAGAATAGGAATCAATAAATCTTATGGTTGGTGGATCAGTGAGTGGTAGGCCAAGTGGATCAGTTAAAAGAAGATTCGTGTAATATGCAAGGATTTCTACGAAGGTTGTGACTGGTTCTTCTACATGTTGGTCACTTCCAATCAGGGATGATTTTAAGGATGGAAATTTATTTTAAAATGTAGAAACCTTGGCAAATCTTACTAATCCGTCATATGACAACTATAAATGATTGGTGATATTTTTGTAAAAATATTCAAATTTCTGAGGATTTTATATAGTTTTTATAAAATTTTGGCGATTTTTAAGGTAAAATAATTTTATCCTATAGAATTTGGACGAATTATTTTTTAAAAAGCGAATCTCATTTTTGGAAAAACCATAGAAAATTAGTCCATGAGAGAAATTTATCCCCTAAAATCATCCCTTCTTCCAATAACTATGCTCTTGGTCTCAGAAGTTTTCTCTTCGATCATTCCTTCATAGGAAACATTGTGTTGAGGTTCCCGAACTTCAAGATCTATACCTTGTATACTGTGAGATCTTCGATCCTTAGGCCGACTACGAAAATCAAATAAAAAAACTCCTAAGAAAACTAAAATAAATCAACCAAGCAATAGTAGGTTCAAGGATTTTTCGAATACAAGATGTCAAGCCACCAACGAACAAATGAGAAGAAGTTACCTCGACCTCCACGTAACATCCCTTCTCGGTGCAAGTTACCCCCGCTTTTGCGGGATCACCCTCCAAGGGTACTGAAAGTGTGATACAATGTTTGCCACAGGTACCATGGGAATCCCCCCACAGTCACCTATGAAAATACCTAAGAAAGGCCACTAAGGTTACCAACTCGCAGTTAGCCTCCAGGAGGGTACAGCGACATTCAAGACCAAACGTATCGGTAGGATATCAAAGTTTGAAATTTTTCTATAGGATTGAAGACAAGTGGACTGGTAAAACTTCTGAGGACCTCGAATGGATTCAAGATTAATGAAGCACCGAGACTAAATGAAACCAATGACACTTCAATAAAAACCCCCAATATATGTTATGTCTCCTATGATTGGTCAAGCTTTGGAGGGGTAATCTTTGCTATTCTTTTGCATGCGACCTCATGTTTATCCCCTATGTTAGAGGGAATTCTCGGATATGCTTATACAAAAGTTGGATTTGTTCACTCTTTAGTGTTCTACAGTCTGTTTAGTAGTCTTGGATGATTTACTCACTTTGCCTTGTCCAAAGACCCTAATCATGTGTTACTGTTGGTGTGCTAAAACCAAAAAATGTTCTAGTTGATTTTATTAGTGTGTGGTTGATTTTAATGGATTTTTACTCAATAGGTTCACGGAGATGAAACTATTGATGTGAGAGACTCGACTCCAATAGAATGCAAAAGAATGATATGCAATTCATTATTTTCGATGAATTCTATGTATGCAAAGGAGAAGAGTTTTATTCTTCTTAACACAATCAAGTACTCAAATTTTATGCAAATTTTCAATTTCTAGGAGAAAGATGATGCTAAACTATTAAGCAAATTCTTCTGAAATCCAAAATGCACATGCAAAACTAGCTCTTCTCCAAACGTGTACCAAAAAAAATTTCCTAAATATTGCAAAAAATGTGTTTGTTTGATTATGTATGTAATGAGATATGCAAACTTTTTCGCTTCTTAACTTTCAAGTGAAATGAAAGAGATTAGTGTTTGACACAAAGGAATACGAGGAAAAAAATAAATAAAACAAAGAGTACTCAAATAAATGATGAGAACTGAAAGAAAACAAGTGTGAGATAACTTGTTCAATCAAGGACTCAAAGATGTAAAAGAGAGAGAAGACAAACACTCATGAAAATCCTCAAAAATGAGCAGTGAGAAACATCATTCAAGGCTGGTTTGAGGTAAACAAGAGAGTCCTAATCAGTCAAAAAGTGAGATGTTTCAAAGAATACAAAAAGGGATCAATACCAAACAACCTTTGTAAACTCTAGTTGATGAAAACTCCTAAAAAATCAATAAATATGAAAACTTGGCGAGACGAAGATTAGACAACTAAAAGCTAGGATGGACCAAGGGATCTAGTTAAACCCAAGGGGACCATACAATTTCACAAGTAGGATAAGTTTGCAAACTCAAAGAAGGAAATGAAATGAGTGATGAATGTCAATACCTCAATAAAACAAATTCAAATACATATCAAGAGACTCTGGGTTGAAAGCCTCTTAACACTAGACTGAGCATAACCAAGTAGAAAATAATAAATCCACCTAAAAGGAGAGACTAGAACCCTTGCTACCAAAGGAACAGAGCGATATGGTGCTCCCTAGGAGGCTTAGAGGAGTGTTAGTCAAGCCAGTGGCACCCTGGTATGAACTACAAGGGATTTTTGGTCCTAAAAAATATTTTAAATGGCTTCCAGAAGCTAAAACTCAGCAGAGACTCAGTAAATGACTCTGTAAACTCTTCAATAAAGAAGAGGGAAGGGGAAATAACTCAAAATAAAGAATCAAAAAAGCAATAT
Organism: Picea mariana; assembly: GCA_032191745.1. Classification (NCBI taxonomy): domain Eukaryota; kingdom Viridiplantae; phylum Streptophyta; class Pinopsida; order Pinales; family Pinaceae; genus Picea; species Picea mariana. Next base: position 202,535 of record JASDQU010307645.1, read on the forward strand.
CTAATCACAATAAAGGATTCAAAATGAAACAAAGGAAAGACTACTCAAAGTCCATCCCCAATGGAGTCGCCATTTTTCTGTTATGAGAAATCTTACCCTGCAGATACGATAAGCTCCCCTTTGGACCAAGACCCCTTATTTAGTCCAAATACATAAGTAAACAAATGGTTTTTACTTTCCCTTTAAATCTAACTCAACCAATCAAGCAAGAGAGAATAATAATGTGGCATACCTCATTGCAATGTTCATCCTCGCTACTCTAATCCTTGGGCTTGACCTCCAAGATCCTTAACACAAATGAAGTACTGCAAAGACCAAAAAAGGAACTCTTCCTCCTACTCTATATGATTAGATAAATTATATCTATCTAATAAGATTTAAATGACAATAGACAAGCAAATGTAGAACACATGAACTTGAAGGGAATATGCCAAGTTATTATTAATTTGGAAAAAAATTTACAAGCACTTACAAGCCATGTTTGATGCTACAACACCTTCTCCAAGTTCTCCTCATCCATCCCCTTGCACGAATCTCTTAATATCAAAATTATGATACTTCAACAATTGTATCCCCTCAGGATCAAAGGTTTGACACATGAAATATTCCTCTCTTCACCTTGGAAATGCCTTCAATTTATAGGAATGGAAGGCTTAACCACCAAGAGATAATAAGGGGAATGGTTGACGATATGGCTCAATGATTTGGGATTTGATCCTAAGATGATGTCATAGGATAGGATTCAACCCAAAGCAACCTCCTCCTTTAAGAGTTGTCCCATGGGAATAGTCGAGATGCGCCATATTTACCTCTAACCACATTGGCGCCCCTTTAGAGTGAGAGATAGAGCACCACTGGTGCCCCTAAGTAAGGCAAGGGGAGCACAGGTGCTCCCTCATCATGCCTATGGGAGAGCCACCCTTTTAAAATTTCCAAATATGGTCAAAAATTCCAAGAAAAATGTGTGGTACCGGACCCCAAATGGTTGGTTTTCTCYTCCAACCTAACTTAGGATTGTGAAAAATTGTTGAATTTTTTACTTATACAGCTAGCAGTTACAGTTATTATTTATTATTATAATCATTTAGCACATTAGTTACATAAATAAGATCACTGAARGAGATGAAATCACATAAACAATAAAGACACGCAGATTATCCTCAGAAACCCTCATGGCGGAGAAAACCCAACAAAAACTTCCTCAATATAGATAGACCAAAGACTGAACAGAATATCCTCCTCTACTCCTTCACTAGGAAGAGTAGCACACCACTTAACCAAGAAATACCAAGACACAGACCAAGAACCCTCCTTGATGTCACACTTAGTTGTAGTAGTAGTTCCTCCAATACTTGCACACTTCTTCATAGTTGCAGAGCTAGTGTTGTGTGTGTGTGCAAATGAGGCGTTGGCCTCCCTTATAAATAGTGGTCTGGCCAGCCTATAATTGGTTCTGGGCCGACCTGTCACTTTACCCTCTTAATTTACATTTAATTGTCAAGGCACAATAGGATTGAATTTTAAAAAGGCACAATAGAGCCTAATTAAATATAATATAATAATATTATTCAACTCTCTCTAAGGTAGAATATTCTTTGAATTTACAATATTTCAACACTCCCCCTTAACAAGAAGGGTATTCTACAGGAAACATTAATAAAAACTCACAGTACTCAATACATAATCAAGAGGATGGAACATCATCATCAGCATCGGGAACATTTTCGGTCATATCTATAGGTCATCAGAATTTTTTCTCATCATCAACATCAGTAGAAACTGAACATCATCATCATCTGCAGCACAAAAGTAGAGTAATATCATCATCATCAGTGGCATGAAACTGGAACATCAACATCAATAGCATGAAGCTGGAACAACAACATCAACAGCACGGAGCTGGAACAACATAATCAAAAGCAAAAAGATGGAACATCAACATCAACAACACGAATCTGGAACAGCAACATCAGAAACACGAAGTTGGAACAACATCATCAACAACACAAAGCTGGAACATCAACATCAACAACACGAAGTTGGAACAACATCATCAACAGCATGAATTTGGAACATCAACATCAATGGCATGAAGCTAGACCAACAACATTAATGGAAACAGAATGAGGAAGGTGCATCAACAACAACATATGTGGTACTCTGGTAGACCATCCTTACCAGACCTTCGATATCTACTTAGGAATCATAATATTCCCTAGGATATAAAATCCTAACAAGATACCATGTGTTACTATGACAAACTGTCATTATCGAACCTTCAGGATCTGCCTAGGAATCATAATATTCCCTAAGATATAAAATCCTAGCTGAGCTACCACTATTGTCCATAGCTAGAATATACATGCACAGGAAATCTGACAGACCGTCCTTACAGGACCTTCGGGATCTTCACAGGGATGACCAGTGCCCTAGGATATAAAATCCTAACTGAGCTACCCATTGTTGTTCAGGATACCATAGTATAATCAACATCACTCCCCCTTTCTAGGGAGGTCCTTTCAGATTACACCAAGCGTGTCTTGGAAGTATTCAAACTTCACACGAGATAGAGTCTTAGTCAACACATTTGCTACATGTTCATCTGTAAAAACATATTGGAGCTTCACAGCTCCCTTATGTATGAATGTAGTGGTACCGGATCTCAATGTGATTCATCTTATCATGGAACATTTGGTTCTCTATCATCTTTATGCAACTCTGGTTATCATGAAATATCATGGTAGCATCCATTTCTAGTTCAAATAGACATGTCAACAACTTCCGAAGTCATATGGCTTCACAACTGGTGGAGCATGTTGCAATGTACTATGCTTCTATCGTTGTTATAACCCTAAATTGCACCACACATGCTTACCTGGCATCAAGCCAACTCATATCCCTTCTTTGCCAAAAACTACTGAACAACTCTTCTAAAAACTCCATTTTTTAAAGTACACGCTAGCTGGCCCACGACAACCCGCGTGTATATAAAAGTAAACGCTAGCAGACCCACTACAGCCCGCGTTTACCTTCAGAAACAAAAAAATAGGAAAGTTGCTGACGGGACAAAAAGATATGGGTCAGTTAACTGAAACTCCAGGCCATGCATGGCCGAGAGTTCATCCAAAACCCTAGCTCCTTCTAGCCTATAAAAGAAGGGGTAGGGGTACCATTTGGAGGAGGAAAAATATAGCAAAGAAACTCTGCCCATTTGTCGAATCCATTTGTCCCAACCCTTTAGCCTTTCCTCAAGCCTAAGGAGAATTAACGCAAAGCAGTTGGAGGACAAAGAAGAGGAGGAGCCCAGGATCAGGATCAAGGAGAGGTGGCCGGTCTCAACTTTGATTGTAAGTTGATTCATTTTGAAAATAATAAAAGAATACTTTTCCCATCCCAATGCATGAGTTATTTATGATTTGTGCAATTTATGCTTAATTTCTAACCCTTAAGTAGAAAAATAGCATGCATGCGTAGTGTTTTGTCTTGATTGCAGGTTAACTTTGGAAGGAGCAGCGCAAGTAAGCGAGTAAAGCGCAATGGAGGATCTACACCAAACATCAGTAAAAAGGTTAGTAGTTCCTTTCCATGCATGTGTCTTGAAAGAGGGGTTTAAGTTTTGGGGTGGTAGGTTAAAAGGTCATTTCTTTAAGGTCAAAATCTACATGCAAATCTAACCCTAGTTTGCTAGTCCGTAGGGTATTATTTCCCAACAACAGAATTGGCAACTCCACTGGGGATAATTACTCTTTAGGGTTTTCTGGATTTAGTTAAGGTATTTTGGGTAGTTTAAAGGATTAGATTTTATGTTTCTTTGTTTTCTGTTTTCTGTTAGGTCAGAGCTAGCAGGGAACCTGGTTCTTTATACCAGTTTTTCCTTGACTGCTGCTTGACGATAATTATCGGGACACACAAAGGTACACGCGGCCTACAGAAGGCCTGCACGCGTGTAACCTGCACCCTAACCTCTTACAGCCCGTGTTTGAACACTAGCTGTAGAGGTTTCAGTATCGTGTAGGAGTTAGAGAGATTAAGAGGCAGTCCCCCTCTTCCCTGTCAGAATTATACATTCTCAGGGGGCTTTCTAGATCCTTTCTGAGTCTTGCTGGTTCACAGTCTTGTCTCAGTTTGCTTTATTGCGTTTTGTTATTCTTTGCAATTATTTTTCTTTTCTGTTAAAGAAGAAGCATCCAAGCCTTCAAGGGACCCTGGTTGTCAGTACCAGATGCCTCTTCCAGGTCTGGGCTTCCTGTGTTTAGTTTTGTCTTAGAATTCATACATACACGCGGCCTATGCAAGTGCAGCCCACGGGTACCCGCGCTCTGTTATAGCTCAGCACGCGTTTGCACGCATGTTGTTTCAGTGACAGTAGTGGGATTGACTGGTTTCTTTTCAATCAGGGTGGGGCAGTCATCCCCTCCTGTGGTGAGAAGTGTTCCTCTCAGGGGTTTGAGTCTAGGGTGGCACATTCAGTAGGTTAGGGCCTCTTACCCTTAGCCTGTTTTTTCTTAGAGGATAGTTGATAGAAAAGATAAAAAAGAAAGATTTTTTTTATGGTTTTTAGACAAGCGTAAGGATTGTTGTTTTCCTGATTGCCATTGAGTGCCTTTACTTCGATTCTTTGCGATCTACTCTTTAAGCCATAATTTTGTTTTGTTTTCTTGGGTTTGTGCTTGTCGGAATTTTCCCTTTGTTGCTTCATTTAGCACTTAAATAAAATAAAAAATCCTTTTCATTTTCCTCTTTGCTTAAAAAATTGTGTTTCTGCATCAATAGCTAGGGAGAAGTCTTTTTGTTCATAAGTTTTTGGCAGTACATTTAGCACATAAGTAGCTCGTAGTCGAGAAAAATTCTTTTATGTTTGCTGCATGAAATCTTAGAAAAATTGAAAAGAAAAAGAAGTCTTTCTTTGTGAAAAGTTGTTGATTTTTGCATTTTGTAAAAGTTTTTGTTTCCATCATTTCATTTATTTTTGCTTTGAGTCTTTACACATCATCAGTTTCACCTTCATACCCTATGACATAAAAAATCCAATAAAAGCAACGCTAATTTAAAACTTATTATACTTTTTTGCTTGTAGGGTTCATATACTAGCTCAGGACTAGGGCCTTGGACTAGGTTGGAGAGTAAACTCTCCAAGGCCACTCAAAACCAAACATTGGAGTCTGTGATAGGGAGTGTAGAATTCCAGTTATGTGGAAGTTATCCAAGACCCCCCTCTAACACAGGGGCTAAACACGAGGTCGTGTGAGGAAAGGTAGCGGAGATAACCCCTCCAAAGCCGGACCAAGCGTAGTGGAGAACACATATCGAGGATTTGTTGAGGGATTCCGTCGTTTGCATTTGCCACAGGGCTTCATGGGTCTCGAATCCGTTCGAGGTCCTCAATTGTCTTCCAGACCATTTTCTCTCGATACCCTTGACAGGTTTCGGGCTTGATACCCTGCTCATTGTGGTCTACCCGACTATCGATTGTACCCGCCTAGTGACTGTTCGCGTGCTGGCAAACTAGTTGCCAATCTTTTTAGGGACATACACAGGTGACTGCGGGGGTATACCGTGGTACCTAGGACAGACATCAGGCCATGCTTTGCAGATTATACCCGGAGGGTGCTTTCGTTTTCAAGTTGCACTTGCACCGGTAAGTTGCTCTAGTGTTGGTTGTTGTAACTGTTCTTCCAACTAGTTTAGTGTTTGCTTGACTTATCTTTTATGGGCTTCTTTTTTTAGTGTGTGTTACTATTTGAACATGTAGAATACCTTAGTGTGCCATGGATATTCTCACACAGTGGAGGATCCAGAGCTCCACCAGTCACAAAGGCTTCTGGGCCTGCCGTCGGTTATACTGGAGCCACCCCCACCACCATTGAGGTGGAAGCTAGACCAACAAGGGTCTTTCGAAGCAACCGGGTTACAAACCATTGTGCCCGAACAACTCCCGGAGGAATCAACTGCCAATATTGGTTTGGTTGAAACCCCAACCACTGATACTTGGCCGCAAGTTATTGTGCCAATTCAATTTTACGAATGCCTGTCAGTGCCTCACACAGCTATGGAAACAAACGATGTTACTTCCTCTGGGAATTCTTCCATTCCCACCACCGTTGCTACCATAGGAGAAGCATCTCTTAACTTGCCATT
>JASDQU010307645.1:219318-232605 GCA_032191745.1 Picea mariana
GAATAAAACCCTAAATGAAGGATCAGAATTCACCAACTTCAAGCTCTATCGCTCTCATCTCAACACACTTCCTCCTTTGTTGTATTTTTTTTCCATTAAGTGGCCATGTTGCAGATGTAGGATAAAACATTTAAACTAGTAAACATAGGGAGGTTTCAAAGGCCAAAAATATGACAGGGTTCTTTACACGGTAGAAAGCAAGGTTAGGGATTTACTAAATTGTGTCAATGGACACATCAATATGGTAAACAAGTTTTAGATTGTAGGTTTATGGGCGCAAGACACTTTCTATACTCGAAGTATAACCCTTTTAGACTTTGCGCAATGAAAAACATAGGATGTGTAGCGTGCAGATAGGGGTTTTTGTAGCGAGCTGGAAAGGTTTGCATAGTGGGTAAGGTAATTTGAATTTGGTGAAGAATGAGGGTTTGATCAATGGTAGAGGGTATTGAGCAATGAAAAATGGGAGAGGAGAGACATGTAAATGTTGAGTAAAGAATGATTGAATGTGATTGCTCCGTTTAGGATGACAAGAGATTTTGGGTAGCACCAATCAACTTGCACAGTGTGTGTACTTTTTGCAAGTTTAAGTACAAAAACCATTTTGAAAGCTAGGTAAAATGAGCTTATGACCTTTGATGACCCTCTAACTTTCATAATATGTCATTATGCTCCATGACATTCATAAAAACCATTCTGCCTAGACTTATGACTTGACTCTTTTTGACATGCCTCTTATATTTTATTTGATCAATTATCCAAGGACCTTGAAACATCTCATGAGACACAAATCTTTGAAAACACACACACACAATGACTCAATTAGGAATGCATTGGTCTTCCCAAGACCAAGGCATGACTTTGAAAACTCTGGAAAAACTTCTAACTCTACCTTGGAAATAATGATACTAACATTTGGCTCTAATAGGGAGGTTTTCCTCCATGTGCCTTATCCATTGGGATTTATTTTGACTCAAAAAGACTCTAAAAATGAAAAAATGAACTGACAAACCTTTTTACAAACTTGACACACACTAACTAAACTCGGCAGAATCTTAGGTCCTTCACTTCATGCTTCAATTTCTATTGAATGATGACTTCAACTGCTCTATCTGAAAAATAAAATGGTTATTTACAATGATATGAAAGATCAAAAATGCTTTAAGTAAAATAGTGTTTGAGAAACCTACCATTCACAGGCCCTCCACTAATGAGATCTCCATTGATTTCTTGCAGCAGATAAGCAATAATTTTGAATGGTCCCAACCATAGGTAATCAAACTTTTCATGCTTCCCTTTATGTTCATTTCTTGCATCCCATTTTAGCACCAGATCATCTACCTTGAAATCATCAACCTTTGTATGTTTATCAAACACTTTATTCATTTTATCCTGATGCAATTGTGTTTTGTTGTACACTTCTTCTCTCATTTGTTGTACATGAATCAGTTGATTAATCCTCCTTTGAACATCATTTGGTTCAGCTTCTTGTTCTTACAGCATTTTCATAACTGGCAGCCCTAATGATGTGGGGAAAATTTCATCTATTCCATATACTATCTGAAAAGGTGATGTAGCAATAGACCTCTTAGTAATAATCCTATCAGCCCACAATGCATATATGAGTTTCTTATGCCAAGCCTTCTTGTTTTCCTGTAACATCTTTTTAATAATTCTTGTCAGATAGACTCTTATTGGATGACTCAACTAATCCATTACCTTGTGGGTAATAGGATGTGGAATGACCAAGGGTTGTGTTGTAATCACTGCAAAACTTTTCCATTCTCTTAGACTTGAATTTTGTTGCATTATCAGTTATTATTTTTACTAGGCAGCCAAACCTAGACAAAATGTTACTTTCTAGAAATTGGATAATGACAGCATTGGTAGCTTTCCTTGTTGGTACTGCTTCAATCCATTTGGTGAAATAGTCTATTGTTGTTAATATCCATTTGTGTTGAGTTGAAGATGTTGTATGAATCTCTCCTATAAAATCAAGGCCCCACTACCTAAACAGTGCTTCGTCAGAAATTGATTTCAAAGGAAAGGGCAACAATTTCCTTTTTCCATCAAAAATATGACATTCATGACAGATTGACACTTCCTTGTAAACATCAAAGAAAATGTTGGGCCAATAAAACCTTTCTCTTAGTATCTTATGCACTGTGGTTTTCCGACAATGGTGCCCTCCACGGTCACCATTATGGAATTCTTTGATAGCTTGTTTTACCTCATCTTCCAGCAAACAACATAACAAAATCCCCCCTGGATCCTTCCAATACAAAGAACCATCAAGAATACATAATTTGGTTTCTTTTAATTTCAGAAACCTAGCCTTTGTTTTTCTTAGTTGAAGAGGAGCTTGTAAATTTCTCAACACATATATAATGTCAACATACCATTGAGATTCAAGATATTTATGGCATACATGTGGCATTGTTTCTTCCTTTGAATTTTCTAACAGATCTACAATAAAATTTATCCCCAAGACATCATAATTTTACTGTGTCATCAGCTTGGAAAGCCYCTGGATTTTGATCAACTTTGTAGTATTTATATCCATATCATATTCTAACAAAAATGTTATCCACTTGCCCCTTCTTCCTTCAAGATCAGACTGGGTCAAGATATATTTCATAGAATTATTGGGCACATAAGAAACAACTTGAGAATGCAAAATGTAAATTCTAAATTMTTTTAGGGATTTTACCAATGCATATGCCTACTTCTCCATGATGTCATAATTTAAAGAGGAATCTCTCAAAGTTCTATTGTAATAGGCTATGGGCCTTTCAAAATTCTGTTCATTCTTCTACAACAAAACACYAGCAATAGTGTGTTCTAACGCAAAAGAGAAAAAGATGAAATCATTTGCATCGTCTAGATTGGATAACACTGGAGCTTTKCTCAATGCTACCTTTATGTCCTCAAAGGATTTTCTAGCTTCAGGGGTCCACTTTATCTCACTACCTTTTCTAAGAATGTTGGTAATGAACTTTATGATTTCTTCTAGATTAGGGATAAACCTCCTCAAAATGTTTACTTTTCAAGAAAAGATTGTACCTCCCTTTTGCTCCTGGGAGTGTCAATTTTTAGAATTGCAGCCACCCTGCTGGGATCTATCTTTATTCCTTGTTTTGAGATGATATGACCAAATAGTTTACCCTCTTGCATTCCAAAGTTGTAATTTTTTGGATTTAATGAAATTTCAAACCTCCTACATTTCGGAAAAACCCTTTTCAAATGTTTTAAATGCTCATCATCAGAAAATGAAAAAACGGTAATATCATCTAAATAAATGAAAATGAACTTATCTTTTTCATCAGCAAAAGCTATATCCATAGCTATTTGGAATGTTTTCCTTGCATTCATTAGCCCAAACGGAATTTTGGCATACATGAATGTACCCTAGGGTGTTGTGGAGGTTGTCTTCTCTTGATCATCAGGATGCACCATGATTTGGTTGTATCCATAAAATCCATCAAGCATTGACATTTTATGTGACCCAACCACTTTCTGCAAAATATATTCCATCTTGGGAAGAGGATATTTATATTTGAGGGAAACCCTATTCAGATTTTGAAAATCTACACACAACCTTATTTCACCACTTTTCTTTCTGACRGGAATTAATTTATACAACCATTTAGAGAATCTCAAAGACACTATAATTTTATTATCAAACAATTTTCTCATCTCTTTCTCAATTAATGGCAAGAGTAAAGGATTAATCCTTCTCAGTTTATGTTTAAATGKTTTTTGATCATATTTTATTCGAATAACATGTTGAATAACCTTTGTGTCATAAACCTTCAAATCCTCATAGCTCCAAGAAAAGCATCTATAAAATCCTTCATTAAGATGATATTTCTCCTTGATTTATGGACTGAGTGTATTGGACAGTTTAATAATTTTAGGACTTTCCTGAGTCCCAATGTTACAATCATATATTTCTTCATCATTTGTAGTTACTTTGGGGTTCCTTGCCACATAATTATTGTCAAAAAACTTTTCCAATGGAACCAAGCCCTTAGGGATGATATTATTTTTGAGTTGAACAGTATTTCTACCAGCAATCTGATTTTGGAAAAAATCATCATTTGAAAACACTCTTGCATCTTCTTCCTAATCACAACAATTTTCATCATCAATGTTTGTGTTGGCAAACTCATCAGTCATTTGGAGAAATCTTGCCACTTGTTTTTCATCCTCAAAAATATGTCAATACTTGATATTATCAGGTACTATTGGTCTATGCTTGAATTCAATCTCATATTTTATGTTAGTAAAGATAGGAATCTTGAAAACAGAGGTTTAAGTGGCTAATGCATCAACAATCAAATTGTTTCCTCTTGGGATCATTGAGAGGTTATATTCTGTAAAAAAATCAAGTATATCAAGAACTATATTTATGTATTCCCTCATCCTAATATGTTTAGATTGATAGATTCCCTTAACATGATTTATGAAAATCTCAGAATCTCCATGTACAGCTATTCTTTTTTCCCCCAAATCTTTCAATGTGTTCAAACCCAAAATCAATGTCTCATACTCAGACATATTATTTGTACACTCAAAATCAAATTTGTAAGAGCAAAGTTTTGAACATGTTTTAGGAGAGATTATCCAAACACCTACTCCATCTCCCTCCTTACTAGCAGCTCCATCGAAATTTTCCCATCTTGATGATCTGCCTCATCTTTTACAGGGAGTTCAACAGTATTTGGATCTTCTTCTTCAAAGAACAGGTCATTGTAAAAAATTGAAGAACCAACCTCAGTATCAACAGAATAAATAGGATGATTGTTTGGTTTTCTCTTGTTTCTCACCATGTACTACCACAGTACTTCTCTATACAGTCTCCTTTCCTGGACAAAAATTGGTATAGTTGCATAGAACATGTCCATCTACAGAGTTCCCTTCAACTTTGCATCCCATGACCTTGGCAACAACATGCCAAACTTTAGAGGGATGTCAAAAACCACTACATCCATGACCAAATTATTTGATGGGATTTGATATAGAGACACAACCAGGTCTTTGATTAAGTATAAACACTTCACCTTCCTTGAATCAAAAGAGAAAAGATCTTTGTATGGTCTAGTGATGTACAAACCTAGTTCATCCATGATTACCTTTGGCATCAACTTATGAGATTCTCCTGAATCTAGAATTGCATTGTGTAAGGTCATATCATGAAATTTAAGGCTGACATAAATGGAGACACATCACCATCATCACCACTTTCTTCCACCCGAGGACCAAATAAAATTGCAGGATGATCATCTTGCACATTTAAAGTATCAGATGATTCTTTCGTTTTCAATATTTTTATGATTTGGCTTCTATATTCAACATTCCTTATTAACTCATTGAAAGGTACAAAAAAATTTATTTTTTCCATCTCACTTTCAAAATTAAAAGGAGACATATTTTTCTCTACCTCTTTGATGATTGCATCTTTTCTTTTCTCTAGGACCTTCTTTGGGAGCTCCTCTTTATGTTTTCCCTTATCCAATGCATCATTTGTAGAACTGTCTTTCTTAGGCTGAATTGAAAGAGGTAGATTATCCTGAGACTCCCTTGTAGGATTCCCCTTCTGAGGATTTGCAGGAACCTTTTTTATTTCTAAGATTGTATTGCTTCTGAAACTGCATAATGGCATTTTGGTACCCCTTCTTATACTCTTATGTTTCCATTGACAACATATCATAATTTTCTTTCATAAACTTATCATTTGCATCCATAAATTGATCATGTTCTTCTTTAGTTAGGAATACATATGTTTCAGTATCATCACAACAATGTATGTTATCTTCAAGAGATTCATCATAATTTTAATCAACATAGTTATTTGGAAGGGGGGTTTGATTTGTTGATCACCTCGATTCCTTTGGTCTCTTTGTCTGATCAGTGGAAATGGTAATCTTCTAAAATTAGGATTCCTGTGTTGAAGTTCAATTTGATCTCTGATGGAAGGCTTGTTATCCAAAGACATATTTTCCACCAATATTTCCATAGTTTTTACCATTATATCAAATTTTGCATCTAATGACTGGGAAGTTGAGGGTTGAGCTTCTCCTTAATATTTTTTCATATCAATTTTAGGATTATGCTTAATCTTTCTTGATGCCATCATATTCACTTCTACTTCAATTGCATCATTCATCATGTCATATCATGTAGTAGATCTCTTTTCCCTCAGCACCAAGGAAAAATCATTGTCAAAGGAAACAGCATAACGAAGTTGTGCATCTCCAGGAGGGGGTTTTACTTCAGCAGGAATTGCATTATAAACCCTCATGAATCTAGTTGAAAATTCATGAACTATTTCACTGGGTGATATTTTTATGTTATTATATTGAGTCAGCAGTTGAAGAGGATTCTTCTTGTCTCCCCATATTGCAAGAAAGGTTCTCTCAAAAGCTGCAAAATTAGGGATACTTTCTGTTGGAAGAGCCCTAAACCATTTTCTGACCTCACCTGAGAGACTTTGTGAAAACAATCTCACTTTTACATCTTCATCATCTACCTCCTCTAGATAAAAAAAAAGTCATTAAACCAATCTAAGTGTCTCTGAGATGAAATGTTCTCTTCTACATCGTATCATTTAATTCTCTGACTATAATTTTGAGGTATATCATGAAATTGTCCAGGTAAAACAAGGGGAGTAAATATTGCTTCCATGGTTCTAGGAGGATTCTAGACAGGTTGAACAATCTGACTGGGAATCACAACAATTTGAATGGGAACAACATAAATAAAATATTGTAATTTCTTCTCATCAAACAGAATTCTAGTCAAATTTGACTATTATCTAGATATAAATAAAGTCTGCTCAAATTTTATATCAAAATCAAAATCATCAATGCTCTTCCCTCCGTCCTTAGGCAATGATAGATTTATTTCTAGAAAAATACCTGAGTCAAATGCCTTTTCTTTTCTTTTATGTAAGATCTTCTCAGGATCATCCACAGATGCTATAGGTTTTGGATCTAGGTTTCTCCTAGTGTAAATCTTCTTTGGAGCCAGGATTTCTCAATAATTTTACTTTTTTGAAACTGATCTTAAAACATGAATTCGTCAGGGTAAATTTTTTCATCCAATATTATGTCTGATTCTCTGTTACCCTCAGGAATCAAATATGAAACTTTAGTTGTTCTTTCCCAGTGAAAATTTAACTTTCATCCCCGACAACGGTGCCAAAATGTTATCACTATGTAAATTTCCTAGGCTGAGAGAGCAACTCACAAAGGTAACCACTTTAGAACTGAAACCATCCCTTTTAGTTCATAGAGGGATATCTCTTGTCACTTGGTCTCTAAAAGATAGGTTTTATTTTGAAGATAAGAGGCTAGATCATTGATTAGATGAAGGGGTTTTTAAGGTTTGTCGGAAAGAAGGAAAGGAATATGTTGAGCAATGGAGTCAAATCTGAAAGAAAATGAAATCAGTGAATGGTAGGTAGAACTTTAAAGGAATCAAAGGCTAGGTAGGTGATAATCTTTCAATTTTTAAATTTGAAGTTATAGAATGGAAGAAGGAAAAAACACATAACAACATTTGGAGTACCATTAAAGATGAATTTTGATGAGTTAAAAAGAAATGACAGTGTTCAAATTGATTGAATATAAAGCATCATTTTCAGATGAATTTTAGACCATTTAATTTCCAATTTAAACATATAAGTATCTGCAGATGAAAGATAAAGAAACAAGAAGAACATACATGAAAAGGAACACAGACTTCATGTCATCACCACTAGAATATTTGGTATGAAAATTCCAGGACTTCTACACTAGTATTTCATTCAAATTCAGAAAATTTGTACAATGATCAATACAAAATATCCCTTGTGCTTCTACCAACCCCTTGTACATTCAAAGTGCTCAAATATATAAGAAAACTACCTCCCTAGGATAGATAAGTCGAACTTCACTACTATCCTATAACATTGGATCTGATTACATCAAAAAAGGGAACAAACTCTAAACTACCTGCTAAAAATAGAAATTTGTTTGACCATATTTAATGCATACAATATTCTTATCAATAAGAGATTCTCCAACATATTTTTCAGTTTGAAGCTTATGTGAGTCATTTGGGACAGTTGGAGGCAAATCTTGGACTGATATGTGTTAAGATATTTAGACACTTAGGAGTTAATTAAGATCTACTTGGTCTAATGTGTCGTTAGGTAAAAGTGTGTTTCTTAGTTTGTTTATTTAGTATGCATTTGTAGTTAGGAAATCCGACGGTCACGATATGTTCCCAACATAGAGTGATCTGATAGTTCATATTCTCCTCGATCTTAATGGTCATTGATATGTGTCTTAACACTTTATCGGTCTATGATATCTATTTAACGATCATGGAGGTTCATTTGTCGATGATTGATTGTGAGAAACTCACTTCTAAAATCTCTTTGTAATATTTTTTCTTTTGCATTAATAAAATACTCCAAGTGGCCGCGTTGGTCAGGGTCATGGATCTTTCCTCATAGGGGTTTTACCATGTAAAAACATCGGTGTGTTGATCTTTTATCTGGTTGTGTGAGTGGTTACTAAAGGTGTTCGTTCTCTATTTGAATACATGTGTTGTCAAACATGATATCAGATCTTGTTTGAAGACCTGCTCCTGTTGTAGATCGAGATCGTGAAGCCGAGTTGCCTCATCTCTGTTTTCTTTCATATCCATACATTTTTGGGCTAAGAGGACTATTCCATTGTGTCTGAAGTGCTCATTTCATTTAGGAACTCTTTTCATTTCACTCGAAAAGGGTTTTGTTTGCCCAAGATACTGCCATTTCAGCTAGATCTGGAGGTATAAAGCCTGAATACACTTTCAGGTTGCTACTCTTTTAGATATGTGTATTCTCTTTGCCCCACGCCCTGTACGATCTCAGAAAATCATAAACAAATAGGAAAAGGTACTTTTTCTGGGTAATCTAAATGAGATCTAACCCTTGTTGTCATCGAGAAGCGAAATTTTTTTCTTGTGTGAAAAGAGTTTTTTTTAGCACGCCCTCCAAGGTCGTCAACATCAAAAATCCTCTTGCTAAACAATACAATATGTTTTTCTAGCCCACTTGGTTAAAACTTGCCTTATTAAGTAAGAGGTATTGAGTTCAAGTCTCTCTTTTTGTTATTTTTTATTTTTTTAAGTTCATGCTCCATTGTAAAGTGTATTTCACTTCAAGTATAAAAGTGAATCACTATAAGTAGCTTTAATATTTTATTTTAGAGTTATTTATTTTGCATGCAGCTTTTATTTTATAAAGTAATTTCATTATAAAATTGATCCCCACTCCTTTCTATAAAAGTGGGTCACTTCATAAAGAAACTTACACCACCATGTGGTCCTTTGGTTACCGTTTATGCCTTTTTTTAAAAGGGCATAACTTTCACATCCGAAGTCTGTTTTCAGTGCCATTTTTTTTAAAACTGCCTAATTTTTTGAGATATTTTCATCTAGATCATCAGTTTCAATTTTTAAATCCATATTATCTACATATTTAATATGGATTCTTCAAGTAATATTTTGCTTACCAGTACCAACTACTTCCAATGGAAATACCATATGGAGGATTTATTAAGAAGTAAAGGATTGCACCGAATTACCTTGGGAAAGGAAACAAAACCTATTGATGTTGATAAGAAAGATAAATGGGCTAATATGAATGATGAAGCACATGGACTAATCGGAATGTCCATCTCCCCTGATTTAATGTTCCACCTTAAAGAAATTGATAACCCCAATGAAGCTTGGGAAAATATTGAATCCGTGTTTGGTAAACACAATATTATTCGAGCACAACAGTTAGAAAATCAAGTATTGACTTTAATTCCAAGTGATTTTTCTTGCATTAAATACTATCTATCTAAGTTTAAAACACTCAGAATTTTATGTGAAGAATGTAAGATAAAGATGGATGAAGAGTGTTGCATCTATATTATTCTTTCTAATCTAGGTAGTGCATATTTTGTGTTTGTATCTACCTTTTATGCCATGAGAGAGGCTCTAGGGAAATCTTATCAAAAACCCACTCTTGATTCCTTTTGTGATTCTTTGATGAGAGAGAAAGATAAGCTTGTACAACTTGGAGTGATCAACACTACAGGTACCTCCAACAAATCCTTAGTCATCCATCAGAAAGATAAACCCAAGAATCCCAAGAAGAAACATCCTCGCCATAACAACAAGCAACATAAGGGTCCCAAACCCACTTAGACAACTTCCGCTCCTAATGGTGACAAAGGAGAAAAATATAAAAATAAGAAGACTGACAAAAATTGCAACTTTTGTGATAAAGATGGTCATGATGAGTCCAAATTTTTCAAGAATATGGCATCTTTAGAAGCAGCGATGAAGAAGCACAACATCGGTATTGATTCTACTACTTCTTCTTCTTCTCATGGACATGCACTTTCTACTTATGGTTTCTCCTTCAATACAACTTCTACTTCTACTTATTATGAGTGGCTTATTGATTCTAGAGCATCTTATCGTATGGCTAAGGATAAAGA
Source organism: Picea mariana (assembly GCA_032191745.1). Taxonomy (NCBI): domain Eukaryota; kingdom Viridiplantae; phylum Streptophyta; class Pinopsida; order Pinales; family Pinaceae; genus Picea; species Picea mariana. Next base: position 229,845 of record JASDQU010307645.1, read on the forward strand.
CATATTTTTTTCTCTAAATTAATGTAACACCAAGAAAATATTTGTTGGTGATGATAGATCTCTTAGTTTTGTAGGATCTAGAACAGTTCAAGTAGAAAATGGTCATTTCCATGATGTATTATGTGTTCCGAGACTTTCTTGTAACCTTCTATCAATATATCAAATCATTCATTCAGGTGAAGGTAAAACCATAGATTTTTCAACTCACCAAGTTGTAATCAAGGATCTAAAATATCCTAAGCATGTTCTTGCAACTGGAATTGTTGATGATATTACCAGGTTGTACAAGTTTGACAACTTTGGGTCATCATCTTTTTCATCAATTTTTGTTGCCCATAGCGATGACTTGAGCAAACTTTGGCATAAGTGGTTTGGTCATCTGAACTATTTCTCATTGCAACAACTATGTAATCAACAGATGGTGACTAGTCTTCCTCATGTTTCATGTAGAGATGGTGTTTGTGCCGGTTGTGTTCTAGGAAAACATTATCGGGACAGTTTTGACAGGTGTGCCTCTTGCATGCCTCGGGCCCTTTGTAGCTTGTTCACATGATTTGTGTCGTCCACTTTCTTCTCCCTCTTCTATGGATGCAAGTATTTGTCACACACCCACTACAGCAACTTAGATTTTTCATCTTTTTCTTCGAGGAACAAAATCCTTGAGACTTCTATGGGGCTTAGTGCAGACTCTCTCTTTCTTTATCCTCCTCCAAACGACCACAAGTTGGCCTTAGCGCAAGCACCTTTCACAACTCGTGAGTCAGGAATCAAGACTCTCGACTCCCCTTTCTCCAAACACCAATACCCAAGATGTTATATGGGTATGGCTCCCTCCTCACTAGCGCCTACTACATGTAACCATAGGCTAGGCCAAACACTAGCACCACTCGCAACCTTTCCAGTTGAGGTGTTGATCTCTCGTGCTCCTCCTTCGTGAATCCCCGAGACGTGAGAGGTCAATGTTGTGTGGACTCTGCCAAAGCAACACGCACACACCACTTGTCAACCCCACTATACTTTTCTCATGAGCTGTGTCGCCACCGCCCATCACATGAGACCTCGGCTCTCGGTGTTTCGCGGCCTTAGCTATCAAGGTGCAGCTTCTTCATCCTATGAAACCTCGAGCCATGATAAGTCAACAGTGGGTTGACTCTTTCCCTGTGTGACACACATCCACCATCGGTTACCCGCTTCCTAAGCTAAATACTAGCACTAGTCACATATTTTGACTTCGTAAGTTTAAATGGTTCTTCCCTATGAAATGCATTAGAATCCTTATGTGATACGAGTATACCCTATCAAATATGCCCTCACAAGTGAAATATTGTTGGACCACTCTTAACAACTTTTTATAATTCTCCAGTATGCATTCTCTTGGAATAGTGCCCCCAAACCTCTGCTTTGTGTACTTGGGTTTCAGGAAATCAACGTAGAAAACTAGATCAATAGGAATACCTTTAAACCACTTCTCCCTCTAAACTCGAATATCAGTTGCAACATCCACTATGTCCTCTAATTCCTGGAAGGTAATGTCAACAACCCTTGTCTGGACACCATTGAAATTGAGGAAAACGTCATTTGTTACCTATGCATTATATCCTTGAATATTCTCACAAAAACTCATGCAACTAGCTTGCTCAAATGAAACCCTAAATGCAGGATCAGAATTCACCAACTTCAAGCTCTGTGGCTCACATCTCAACACACTGCCTCTTTTGTTGTATTTATTTTTCCCTTGAGTGGCCATGATGTAGATGTAGGATAAAACATTGAAATTGGTAAAGACAGGGTGGTTTCAAAGGCTAAAACTCTGACAGGGTTCTTTAGACAGGAGAAAGAAAGGTTAGGGTTTTACTGAATTGTGTCAATGGATTCATCAATATGGTAAAAAAAAAATATATTGCAGGTTTATGGGCATAGGACACTTGCTAGACATGAAGTAGAACCCTTTTAGAAATTGTGCAACGAAAAACAGAGGATGTGTAGTGTGCAGACAGGGGTTTACGTAGAAGGAAAAAAGGGGTTTTCATAGTGAGTTGGACAAGTTTTTGTAGCGGGTAAGTTAATTTGAACTTGGTGAATAAAGAGGGTCTGATCAATGGAAGAGGTTATTGAGTAATGAAAAATGGGAGGGGAGAGACATGTGAATGTTGAGCAAAGAACGATTTGAATGTGATTTGACTGTTTAGGTGTTGTGGGGTATTCTACCCTACGGACTAATAAGCTAGGTCTCTAAACTTATACGTAGATCATGACCCTTAAGATTTAACTTTTAACCTTCTACCCAAAATCTCAACCCCTTTTCTCAGGCAAACACGGGAAGAATAAACCAACCTTTTTCTGACGGTTGAAGTAGATCCTCCGTTGAGTTGTTATCTCCTTGTTGCTGCTGCTCCTTCCACAAAGCTTACTGCAATCAAGACAATACTATGCATGCATGCTACTGATCTACTAGGGGGTTAGAGATAAAACATAAATCAAATAACATAGATGAGACTCATGTATTTGGGATGGGAAAAGTATCTTTTTCATTAACTTCAATATGAACCAACTTACAATGATTTATGAGGCCGGTCACCGTTCCATGATCCTGATCCTGGGCTCTTCCTCTTCTTTTTGTCCTCCAACTGCTGCTGCATGAATTTCTCCTAAAGCTTGAGGCAAGGCTAAAGGGTTGGGACAAAACTGGCTTGGCAATTTGGCAGAGTTCCTTTGCTTTGATTTTTCCTCCTTTGAATAGTACCCCTACCCCTCCTTTTAT
>JASDQU010307646.1:0-11798 GCA_032191745.1 Picea mariana
AGGTACTTCTATCATCCTTCCTTCTCATGTGTTAGTTTAGATAGATTTGAAAGAAATTCAGTGTCCATGATAAGCATTTTTCTGTCTAGGGTTAAGGTTAAGCTCTAGAGGTCGATCTACTTGTCCGCAGGCAGATTTTCCTACAACAGTAGGGGAAGGACTTACTGAGATGCTTAAGTCTTGTCGGCCTCTAGAATCTACCTTCACGAGAATACAAAGTTCAAACCCAATGGAAAGAGGTCACCTCCTTCACACCTTTCACCCGTATGACCAAGGCCCCATGCCTGTGTCCTTAACCAATTCACGGATAAGAGGTTAGTGCATAGCCCCATGAGATTTTTCGAAGGACCCATGTGACCAGGTTCTGGGAACCATGCGCTAGGCCTGAAAGGAGTTGAGCCTTTATGGATTCAGAACATTGGGAGTTCGGAGCCCTAGAGTGTTTCAACCTTACCATTTGTAAACAGGACAAAGGAAACTGATAGTTATGGTTACCCATCATGTTGATCAGTGCCTCGTGTTCTCCCTAATCGTGGAAAATAAACATGCCCCTCCATAAAACCTTTATCCATTTACCCATCATGAAGTAATGAGAGCCACCGATTTGAGGTTAGTCGGGTTTCCCCTTGTCCATTGGATTTATGCCGAGGTAACTTCGAAGAAGTCCTACTTCAGGAGAATAGAGATGTTAAAGCACCAAATTCCCTGAAAACTGAATTTACGAAGTGCTGCGAGCCGTGGATCTGGGGAGTTTGTTAAGATCCCCTATTAACTATTTAATCAACCAGTGGAGGGACATGCATATGGTACTTCGATGGAGTCCTTCTTCGGGAGAGTAGAGAGACCATAATGTCGAAACCTCTGAAGGCCGGAGCTTCGAAGTGATGAGGACCATATATCTAGGGACCCTTTGGGATCTCCCTAACCATTAGATATAGACTATGGTCATCCCAACACTGACCACTCTAGGAACAAGGAGGGAGTCACACCATGGATCCTATGAATGCTGAAGTTACGAATTAACAGAGGCCATCGATCCAATGGTTACGTGGACACACCTTGACCGTGAGATCGAAGAACTTGGAAGGATAGCATTCTAGGCTGATGTGGCAAACTGATGTCACCCAGGGTAACATGGACCCACGTTTTATGTGCCATGTGTCACCTGGATTCGTGTGTTTCATAGGCCCTAGGTGTCATTTTTCATGTGACATGTGTCACCCATTCTAGGGGCCACGTATCATCTCTTCCTTATCGTGTGTCACACCTGGAACTTACCACCTAGTCCACTTGGCGGGAGGAGTATGTGGGACCCACCTGTATTTTCCTTCATATCTAGTACGTCACTACGTGCGAGGGTGGACCCTTCGAGAGTTTGGAACTTCAGGACTTTGAGGGTTTTGGATGGATTGTCATGGGTAAGTTGAAAGGCTCAAACCCTAGAGCCACGTGGAGGGATTTTGGGATCCTTTGAGAGTTCAATAATTTGGGACTCCAGAGGATAGGTGTGTAGAAAGGAGAAGGGGCGTTCAATGTTGAATGTCGAACTTCCCTCTAGCCTATGTGTTAGGTGAGGAATAAGTATCACCATTGGATTGGATGGTGGATGGACCTTCCCTATGAGAGAGAGGAACCTAGAGATGGTACGAATGATATGGAACCATGTGGGCTCCACATGGTCCTCAACTAATAAATCCCAAAGAACTTCGTGAGGCCATAAATTACAAACCATAGGTCGGATTAGAGCTTGATAATAGTCGTTAGAAAGCTACGGGCAAGTATAAGAGGATGAAGAACTTGAAGGGATGATTTGATATGCTTAGAGTAAGAAACTTTTGATGCCCCATCCCTAGGAAGGTTACTTAGGTATTAGGTGTGTTACATTACTGTTACTACAAGAATTTGACATCACTATTTTGGATAAACCTAGAAAAGACAATGTTGTAGCAGATTTTTTGTCTAGGCTTACCAATAAGAATGATGTTACTCCCATTGACGATTATTTTCTTGATGAATAATTATTTTCAGTATCTAATCACTCACCATGGTATGCATATATTTCTAATTATCTTATTGTAGGAAAATTTCCACACCACCTTTCTCCTAAGGAAAGGAGAAAAATTATTCAGGCCCTAATCTGGATATTTTTTTGGATAGATGGTTGTCTCTTTTACACAGGCCCTGATATGGAGATTTGGTGTTGTATCAGAGAAGATGATATTGATGACATCTTGAAGGCCTTCCACGACGAGCCTTCTGGTGGACATTTTTTTGATAAGAGAATAGGGAATAAAGCACTCTGTATGGGGTATTATTGGCCTACCCTTTTCCAAGATGCCATAAATTATGAACAAGCATGTGATGCCTACCAATGAATGGGCCAACCCACTCAATCAAATAAAATGATGATGAAAAAATAATTGGTGATTGAACCCTTTAATAAGTGGGCTCTCGATTTCGTGGGACCTATCAACCCCCAGTCTCATCATAAATCCTACATCTTGGTATGCACAAACTATGTCACAAAATGGGTAGAGGCCAAGCCACTCACCAACGCCACAAACAAACTGGTTGCATAGTTCCTATTTGAAAATATATTTGTTTTTTTTGGATTTCCCAAAGAGATAGTAACAGATGGAGGACCTCAGTTTAATTCCTAGTTGACTGCAGAACTTACCAAGAAGTACAGTATTCAACACAGGGTCATCTCACCTTACTATCCACAAGAAAATGGTCAAGTGGAAAGCACAAATACAGTCATTGAAGTAATACTCAAGAAAACCTTGGAAATCCATCATATTGATTGGGATTAACAATTATCAGAAGCCCTTTGGGCCTAGAGGAAGACATGGAGAAATACCATAGGAGTTTCTCCATTTGAACTTGTTTATGGTAAGAGCCTTGTCTTTCCCATTGAATTTGATATCAAAATGTTAAGAACAACTTTAAAAGTAAATATGGATATAACTATAGCTCAGAAACATTGTTTATATTAGCTCAATGATTTAGATGAAATTCACTTGGATACCATACATCATATTGATTTAGTCCAGCAACAATGCACCAAGTAGACTGATAAGAGTATCAAGAAAAAATAGTTTTGAAAGGGTGATTGGGAACTACTATATGATTCTATGTTTAAATATTTCAAAAGGAAGTTGTGCACTAGATGGTTGGGGCCTTATGAAGTGGATACAGTTTTTGATAATGAGATTGTTTGACTTATAACCATAGATGGCTCACAAATATATTTACTAGCCAATGGCCATCGACTCTGACTATATCATAAACCACTTTCCAAAGAATCATTTTTTTCTCATGTTATCTCAGATCTAGGGTTGAAAATCATCGGAGATGAACATCATGTTACAAAAAAATCAAAATAATATATATATATATATATATATATATATAAGGGAAACATTTTCTTCTAATGCACCAAAGCTTTTGCAGGATCCTATTATGACAGAAAAATGATATCAGTCAAGGCACTTGAAGTGCAGCTAATCTTATCCATTTGTTTTGATGCAACTTTCCCTACGATGGAAATTTGCCTTGATGCAACTCGTTGTTGTTTTTTTGCAACTTGTTTCCATCCTTCTAAAACTCATTGCCACTTTTTTGCAACTCACCGCCACTTTGTTGCGACTCATTGTCACTTGTTGTAACTCATGCTACTAGTTATAATCCATCTTGCAATGAAACTTGTCTCTCTCACCTTTTTTTACATGCCAGAATTATTACCCATTGACACTTATTGATTCAACCTCATTATTACCACGTTGCCACTTATTTTCTTTAACTCAATGATGAGACATTCTATTGCATCTTCCTGATCTCACACCTGAACTCATGTACGATATTCCTATATTCATTATTAGGATATTTAGACACTTAGGAGTTAGTTAAGATCTACTTAGTCTATTGTGTCGTTAGGTAAAAGTGTGTTTTCTAGTGTGTTTCTTTAGTATGCATTAGTATGCATTTGTAGTTAGGAAATACGATGGTCATGATATGTTCCCAACATACAGTGATCTGATGGTTCATACTCTCCTCGATATTAATGGCCATTGATCCATGGCTTAACACCCGATTGGTCCATGATCTCTATTTAAAGAGCATGGAGGGTCATTTTCCGATGATCGATTGTGATAAACTCTCTTGTAAAATCTCTCTGTAATATTTTTCTTTGCATTAATAAACTGCTCCAAGTGGCCACGTTGGCTGGGGCCATGGATGTTTCCCCGTAGGGGTTTTACCATGTGAAAACATCGGTGTGTTGATATTTGATCTGGTTATGTGAGTGGTTACTGAAGGTGTTCGTCCTCTGTTGAAATACCTGTGTTGTCGAACATTCATACCTCGGAAAGTATGCTCAAAATATATCACATGTCATATTCTATGAACGACCACGACTTACACTCATTTTTTTTCTCAGACACATGGTAAGTGGCCCCACAAGTACGTCTTTCGCCTACTTTCTTGCATGATTTTAAATCTCAAAGTGTCATTACACCTGTACTACCAATCCTTACCACGTCATTCAAGGATGGATTCCACCTTTATTTATTTTTTTTGGGGGGGTTACGTCATTTTGAGCCACATGATTCCATGTTGACTTGGCATAAATAACATAATGTCTCCATTATACTCCATCATTACCAAATACAGTGTAAATTGTCATATCCTCAATTTACCTAATTTGGAAATCTATTCCCAACATCCAACTACATGTCCAAAAATGCAAATCACCTCGTTGAAGTCCACTCTGAATCATTTGATTATCTACAATGGGAGGTTTGATTGTTCGCCATGAACCCAAACCATTTGGATTACTACGCAGATATCTAAAGGCCTACCAAATCTTTGAAAACGCGGGGTGGGTGACCTTTTAATTATATTAATAAACAATTACCTTTCAATTACCTTTTAATTATTTTAATAAACAATTGGAAACCGACTCATTTAATTATCAATCCAGGGTCATATTGACTTTCAATATGTCATGCACTGTATATGAAAAATACTCTTGTTGTTTATGAAAATGTTGTAGTAGGCTAATGTCACAAATGGATCATTAAAAGACACTTGGATCAAGTCACCATATTATGATAATTCTAAATTGCGCAAAATTAAATGTCGAACATTCAAAAAAGGAAGATCACACTTGTGGAAATAAATCACTCTTGTGGAAAATTAATCACTCTTGCAGAGAATAAATCACTCTTGCAAAAATTGAAACTACACTTATGAAATTGAAACTGCACTTGCCAAATTAAAATCATGCTACAGAATCAAAATCACACTTTGTAGGAATTGAAGCACACTTGTTGAATTAAAATCACACTGAGTAGCAAAGTAAATCTATGTTATGTCTTAATGGTGAATAATCTCAATATGTTGGAATCCTTTCTCACAACAACCATGTATCACTCATTAATCATAAAACTATATTAAAAAAATCAACGAAGCTGTAGTTGTAAGCGGAGTTGCAGTAATGTAGTTGTGGCACAAAAAAATGACTTACAGTGCCTTGAGTTGTGGCATAAAATGATCACAACATGAATTGCAACAAATAGATTCACACAAATTGTATTTTTAGAATATATCTGACAAAAGTTGTGGCTTATAATCAATATCATGTAATGCACACTTTAGAAGTCAAATTCAGTGAGTTGTAGTATAAATAGAAATATAGAAAGATGAATGAATTCCATCTCACTTGTAAAACTACATTCCTTCAATTAACAGTTTAGATACCACGTAAATCGCATTTATTCCACACAAAGTTAATTTTATACAAACAACAATTTAAAATCACTAAACTGAATATACTCGAATCTCTGATTCCAACTATGAAAGAAAATCCACACAATGCACTTTTATATTCACAATTCTAGGAATTGCAGCAAACCGAGAAGTAACTATGAACAAGAATTAGAAGTGCAACAAAATACAAAATTATAAAAATAAAGAATGTAACTACAGGTTCTAACTTTACATACAATGCATGGCTAAGGATGTTTCCCTACCCCCTTAGATGAGGAACTGGAATATTAATTCAGAATCACACAAATGCTCAATGCATTAGCACATGAAAGAGTGAAGTAGGATAATACTTATACTATGAAAGAGTCTAGAAGCTCAGCAAAAAATGTGCAATTACATAGAAAAATTGTCCTTCTCCCTGATCTCTAATAACTCGGGTCCTCTTAGAATACATTCATAATCTAAAATCATGCAAGATATGGATGGACATCCATGTGGAGTAGGTTGTTCATTCGTTATCGCTATCTATAGGAAAGGTCAAGGGTTGTTGATTAGAGGAATGAACCAACATATTCATTTAGGTTATTTTATGTTTGTTGATTTCTTTTCTGAACAATCATGATGTAGATGATGTGTTGGCAGAGGTTTATATAGAATTGAAACATCAAGAGAAATTTCACATGTCAAAGTGTAGCAATTTTTGTTTGGTAATGGAATTGCATTTGACTTGATTCTGTTAGGGATGTTAGCAAGTGGGTCTTTGGTAGTTATGTCGGTTTGGAATAGAAGCAACAAAAATATCAATCGAAACTACAACAATTGAAATTTTGGTCATACCTGTAGCAACGGTTTTGAACCTTTTGGAATCACAACAATGATGTTGCAGTTACTTGGAATCACAGAAAAAATGTTTCATCCTTTGTATACCTTTTCTTCATAAAAATGTCATTGCAAAGAAACAACAAATTGCACAGAAAACAAGAAATAATAATCATAAAATGGCATAGAAGATGTCAATTGTACCTTGGTACCAAATTAGAGAAGTTATATGGAAGAGATTTGTTAGAAAGGAAAGGATGATAAAAATGGTATGGGAAAAAGTGCTAGATGGGTGCCAAAAATATGCCAATTCAGGGACCCATCACACCCCCTTCCAACCCAAAAATGTTGCATGTACTCATTTTTCCAGTTAATCAACTAGAGATATAGGGAGTGCCATGGAGGTCAGTGACATTTCCTTCTACTTGATCTTCCTCTTTGTTTCTTTTGTCAATATTGGATGTTATTCATTTATCCTATGTTGGTGTATGTTCATCATTAGTCTGAGTGCTTATGTCCATTGTTATGGCTTGTAGGGTATGAATAGCCTTTTCCTGAGTTGGGCCTTTTTCTTCTAACCTGATACAGAGTTCCCCTGTAGCAAGGGAACTTGCTGCAGGGGAAAATTTTGTCTTAGGTTTCTTGTATTCAATATTTTATTTCAACAATTACACATATAATTGTATCTTCTGATTTTTCATGTGTAGAATTCAATTATCTCTAACCAATGATGCATAAATAGGAAAATTGTGAAGAATATTTACCCAATTTTGAGTAACGTTGGTGGTTTTTGATGGTGTATGTTGATCCTTAGTCATTGGGTCTTCAATATCTGTGCATGTTTATTCGAGCTATGGAGCAGTTGTCTTTGCTAAAGGGATTATTGTTGGTTCATGTGTTCCAGCAAAGGGCTCAGACTAATTAATATCTACTTAATCAATTGGTCAGTCCTTAGGAGTACCCGAAACGGGTTCTTGTTTAACAATGGGGATCTCATGTTCCTGGGAAATGGAAATATGTTCTTCAAGAGGACCCTCCATTGGTTCTTATGTTTCAATGGGAGTCTCTTGTCCCTAGGCGATGAAAAATTCTTGTTGAAGAGGACCCTTCGTTGGTTCTTGTTTTCTAGAGGGAGTCTCTTCCTCTGATTCCTCTGTATATGTTTGAAGAATTATTGTCAATCCTTCCCCAATTCTTGTTGGCTCTCCATCTCTTTTTTCTTCTTATGCTAATGTATCTATTGTTGGGTTTTCATATGAACCTAGTGATGCTTGAGTATCCGTTTTTGTTTCTTGTTGAGTTGCAACAGCCATTTCATCATGAGTTGCAATTGTAACACACACAACCCCCTAAGTACTCTTTTAAGGGATGGGGTAGTAAAATGTTTATTTTTCTCAATCATCTCAATACATCTTCTTAGGGAACCATTATCTTAAGCTCGTCAAGGTATTTTCAATGGTTTCCGCCATACTCCAAACCGATCTATGGATCAAAATTTATGGCTTATTGAAGATGCTTGGGCCTCCATTAGCTCGAGGCCACCTTACTACCACATAGCATACACATGGCCTCGTAATACTCATGTCATCCAGAGTGGTATTCTCCACTGGGCATGTTAAGTTCATAGGCCCAATACTTTTTACTTCTCTTTGTTGTCATCATAGTTTTAATCCCATGTAGTATCAACAATCCAACACCAAAAATTCCCAATGAGGATCCTGTGTTTGGGTTGCGCCAGGTACAACCATATTTGGCCCGAGCATCCTACAACTCTAATTGTTTCATCAATCCTAAATTGCATGGGGATTAACACCCATCCCATCTAATATTCTTGATCTAATGAACCTCAATCCGCTCATGTAATGACTCTAAGTAAGTTGGCAACACAAACTCATGTGATGGTTAATTGCTCATCTCTTTCTCACTTATAAAGTTGATGGTGGGACCCAAGGCATATCAACGGTTCAGACTGTGTTTTCATCCTACTCAAACCGAAGGTCTAGATCACTCCTCTTTACATTGTCTTTGGTTTTTCTTAACAACACTTAACATGTACAACTTTGAAACCCGATGACATTATTCCTTGATCAACAACCCATATTATTTGACCTGCATATCTAGCGACCTAAAATAAAACAAAGTCCTAGAGTTTCTTTTTTTCTAACAGGACCCACCTTGCCTCATAAACCAATCCATTAGGGACACAAGTCACCCCAAAGGACATGCTAACTACCCCTTTCCTGACACGTGGCCCTGCCACATCCTGCCACCTAGGGTGACATGTGGTATATGTAACTCATCATGGATTCCTATCTAAAAATCTTGTTTCACCTTAACACATGACACCACACCTATATGACATGTGGACCAACCACCATGTGACACATGTTCACCTGCATGTGATTCTTCACTCAAATGTTGACACTTGTTTACTATGCATTGGCTAGGACTATGTCATTGGCACGTTTCCTCCTCCACTTGTAGGATTATAACCCAAAATAAATGGCTATGACCAATCTTCCTTTTTCATTGGTCTATGGCCCAGACCATAGCTCAGAGTTCCTCCCTTTGGAGCCCATCCTGTTTGGATCCAATGGTAGAGGTTACTATTTGATTTATCAACGACTCTGGTTCTCTCTCGGAGTTCCTCCCATCGCTCCGAAAAACACCCCATGGATTAATGGTATAGATCTTCCAACCCATATATCTGATGGCTAGGGTTAAGGAACATATCCCAAGTAAAATACTAGCAAGGAATCACCCTCGGTCCCTTCTATGAATTACAGTTGGACATGCATTAACACTTAGAACATGTTGGCACTCTTCATCAACATGATGCCATTCTTCCTTTTATCCTCTCTTAAATGGTTCCTATGATTTTCGACGATTGAGTTTTAATCTCGTTCTTGATCCAACAAATGGCTAGGATTTACTCTAGCCCTCTCATCAATCTAGGATCTAGATATCCTCTCATATTTCTCCCCTTAGTGAGTGCTAATTATGGTAGATCGAACCACTCTAGTGGCTTACTCCAATAAATGAATGAGATCTAATCACCCCAGATCCAATGGTCGAAGATTATGGGATACCCACCAAGACTGTAAACCTATCGAGATCCATATTTATCCTCTTAAAAACCCAAATACTGACACATGTCGTCCTTCGGTACACATTGTATGCCACACTAGAATGACACATGGCACTTAGGCTACATCACCTCTCATTCCCTGAAGGTTCTAAATTACCTAAACACATGGCCCAATCAACACTGAAAATGTAGACCCCCACGTGGACTGTCAAAGGTGTACATGTCATCACCATGCATAGGAATCAACCAAACAAGTGTGCCACCTATCCCCCTTCATCGTTGAAGTCCTTCGACCACCCTCCTCGATGAGTGATGAATATTACCTCTTATCCATCCATCGATCTATGGTCTAGATTGATTTGTTGTGTCAAGATCAATGGTTGTGATGAATCTGGGACTTCTATCTCATCGAGATCTGATAGTAACTACCATGACATATATAACTATCTAGAATCCACCAACCACCCTCTGATACATCAGTGATCCTTGTTGACTCAGGGTACATCCTTTATAGGAATCATAACCTGCTTCATTGAAGGGTCAGGATCTATCCGCTTCTCTAATCCAATGGCTATGATTCCTTTAGGCTAAAAACATGGGTTTTTATCAAGGTCATTAGTCTTATTTAGGACTTGGTCAATTCAAGATTTTTTATTTGGGCTCTTTCCCCTATCCATAACAAGCACAAGCTTATCATCTGGTACCCAAATAAGGATTCAAGGCACTGCAACCCCACCAATTTATCAAAGGGGAAAAACATAGGGTTTATGGCCTTCTCTAGCCTCTCATACACAACACTACCAAAAATTTCCTTTGACTATGAAGGAGAGTTATAACACCTCATTTGGATCAGTACTTTACATTGAATTATTGACTTATAATCCTAGTTTCCTTTCAGGAAATTCCCATCACAACGATGGATACACACACACACACACACACACCAATGTGCACCCGTGAACCATAGAATCAAGTTCGTTCTCTTTCTTTCAAAACATTAAAATACACTCATATTCATTTGTGCAAGGCAAGCACCATTCTTGCCATCCAAAAGTCACTCAAATGCAAGGAACTTCCAATACAACAAGCATCATTACCATTAATCAAGCATGCATATTTATAGCACAATTACATGAATCCAATCATTCATTTCAATTCAATTTTATAGAGTATATGAGATAATTATCTATTACAATTTATAGCCAGCCAATTTACTGTAGGTGTTCACCTTTCGACCCAACCATAGGATTTGCATGCTCAGTCACTTTTTCTACAGGGCACCCTTGTGCCAAGCCATGATACCACCAGGTAGTCTCTCTCATATTCTCAAGGATATCATTAGATGTAGGTTTCTATCCTTCATACCCTTATTAGTCAATATTATCTCATACCCACCTAGCCCAAGCCTTCCTGAGGTTTATTAGATTCTCTCTTGCATCAAGCTCATGGCCTTCTTAGCTGAGGTTGGGATCTCGGCTTCTCAACAATGTATGTAACCAAATTTTACATTATACTCATGTCACTCTACCCACACCTTGGCCTCTCATGCACTTTCCTTCTCCTCCTCTCGTTTAGAACTCCTCTACCCCCCTAATCCCCCTTCATAAGGTTCTTGACCTGTACCCTATTTTTTCCTTCGATTAGAAGGAAGCTCGTGGATCAATCCGAGGGATCTGTGGTGAAATTTCCTATTTTCATTTAGTTGAAAGTCTTGGTCACTTCAATCACTCTCCCCATAGTTACATTCATTGAGGGTGGTTGGTTTCTCAACCACCAGTCCTTCCTCATTAATTGATTTTCCTTGAAATTAGAGTTAAGCGAAATACATTAATATTTACAATTCAAATATCTCAACAAGGAGGGTTGTTTCATATTAGAATGATGAACTTTCTCTAAATGCTTCCTCACTCTTCCCTCTAGTGGTATCATGGCCAATACTTTTAAGGATTCACCCCACAGTCAATTGATTGGCATTTTCAATTAAAACAATAAAACATTTACAATATTTACAGGCCATCGCATGTCAATTATAATTATTATTAGTTACATATAATCAGTGTTTAGAAAGGGGGTGTTACAGTCCCCTCCCCCTTTAAAGTAACATTGTCCTCAGTGTTCTTTA
>JASDQU010307646.1:17729-33103 GCA_032191745.1 Picea mariana
GTTCCCCTGTAGCAAGGGAACTTGTTGCAGTGAAACCTTTTGTCTTAGGTTTCTTGTATGCAAGCTTGTCTTTCAACAATTACACATATAATTGTGACATTTCCTTCTACCTGATCTTCCTCTTTGTTTCTTTTGTCAATATTGGATGTTATTCATTTATCCTATGTTGGTGTATGTTCATCATGAGTCTGAGTGCTTATTTCCATTGTTATGGCTTGTAGGGTATGAACAACCTTTTCCTGAGTTGGGCCTTTTTCTTCTAACTTGATATCAAGTTCCCCTGTAGCAAGGGAACTTGTTGCAGTGAAACCTTTTGTCTTAGGTTTCTTGTATGCAAGCTTGTCTTTCAACAATTACACATATAATTGTAGCTTAATGATTTTTCATGTGTAGAATTCAATTATCTCTAACCAATGGTGCATAAATAGGAAAATTGTGAAGAATATTTACCCAATTTCGAGTAATGTTGGTGGTTGTTGATGGTGTATGTTGATCATTAGTCATTGGGTCTTCAATATCTGTGCATGTTTGTTCGAGCTATGGAGCGATTGTCTCTCCTAAAGGGATTATTGTTGGTTATTGTGTTCCAGCAAAGGGCTTAGACTAATTAATATCTACTTAATCAATTGGACAGTCCTTAGGAGTACCCGAAACGGGTTCTTGTTTAACAATGGGGATCTCATGTTTCTGGGAAATGGCAATATTTTCTTCAAGAGGACCCTCCATTGGTTCTTATGTTTCAATGGGAGTCTCTTGTTCCTAGGCGATGGAAAATTCTTGTTGAAGAGGACCCTTCATTGGTTCTTTTTTTTAAGAGGGAGTCTCTTCCTCTGATTCCTCTGTATATGTTTGAAGAATTATTGTCAATCCTTCCCCAATTCTTGTTGGCTTTGCATTGCTTTTTTATTCTTATGATAATGTATCTATTGTTGGGTTTTCATATGAACCTGGTGATGCTTGAGTATCCATTTTTGTTTCTTGCTGAGTTGCAATAGCCATTTCATCATAAGTTGCAACTGTAACACACACAACCCCCTAAGTACTCTTTTAAGGAATGGGGTAGTAAAATGTTTAATTTTCTCAATCATCTCAATATGTTTTCTCAAGGAAGCATTATCTTAAGCTCGTCAAGGTATTTTCAACGGTTTCTTCCATGCTCCAAACCAATCTATGGATAAAAATTTATGGCTTATTGAAGATGCTTGGGCCTCCATTAGCTCGAGGCCACCTTACTACCACGTAGCATACACGAGGCCTCTTAATACTCATGTCATCCAAAGTGGTATTTTCCACTGGGCATGTGAAGCTCATAGGCCCAATCCTTTTTACTTCTCTTTGTCGTCATCATAGTTTTAATCCCATGTAGTATCAACACTCCAACACCAAAAATTCCCAATGACGATCTTGTGTTTGGGTTGCGCCAGGTACAACCATCTTTGGGCTGAGCATCCTACAACTCTAATTGTTTCATCAATCCTAACTTTCATGGGGATTAACACCCATCCCATCTAATATTCTCGATCTAACAAACCTCAATCCGCTCATGTAATGACTCTAAGTAAGTTGGCAACACAAAGTCATGTGATGGTTAATTGCTCATCTCTTTCTCACTTCTAAAGTTGATGGTGGGACCCAACGCATATCAATGATTTAGACTTTGTTTTCATCCCACTCAAACCGAAGGTCTAGATCACTCCTCTTTACATTGTCTTTGGAATTTCTTAGCAACACTTAACATGCACAACTTTGAAACTGATGAAATTATTCCTTGATCAACAACCCATATTCTTTGACCCATAGATCTAGTGGCCTAAAATAAAACAAAGGCCCAGAGTTCCTTTTTTTCTAACAGGACCCACCTTGCCTAATAAACCAATCCATTGGGGACACAAGTCACCCCAAAGGACATGCTAACTACCCCTGTCCTGACACGTGGCCTTGCCACTTCTTGCCACCTAGGGTGACATGTGGTATATGTAACTCATCATGGATTTCTATCTAAAAATATCGTTTCACCTTAACACATGACACCACACCTATATGACACATGGAACAATCACCATGTGACACATGTTCACCTGCATGTGATTCTTCACTCAAGTGTTGACACTTGTTTACTACACATTTGCTAGGACTATGTCATTGGCACGTGCCCTCCTCCACTTGTAGGATTATAACCCAGAATAAATGGCTATGACCAATCTTCCTTTTTCATCAGTCTATGGTCCATATCATACCTCAAAGTTCCTCTCTTAGGAGCCCATCCTATTTGGATCCAATGGTAGAGGTTACTATTTGATTTCTCAACGACTTTGGTTCTCTCTCGGAGTTCCTCCCGTCGCTCCGACATACACCCCATGGATGAATGGTATAGATCTTCCAATCCATATATCTAATGGTTAGGGTTAAGGAACATATCCCAAGTAAAATACTGACAAGGAATCACCCTTGATCCCTTCTATGAATTACAGGTGGACATGCATTAACCCTTAGGACATGTTGGCACTCTTCATCAACATGATGCCATTCTTCCTTTTATCCTCTCTTAAATGGTTCCTATGTTTTTCGACGATTGAGTTTTAATCTCGTTCTTGATCCAACAAATGGCTATGATTTACTCTAGCCCTCTCATCAATCTAGGATCTAGATCTCCTCTCAGAGTTCTCCCCTTAGTGAGTGTTAATTATGGTAGATCGAACCACTCTGGTGGCTTACTCCAATAAATGACTGAGATCTAATCACCCCATATCCAATGGTCGAAGATTATGGGCTACCCACCAAGACTATAAACCTACCGAGATCCATCTTTATCCTCTTAAAAACCCATATATTGACACATGTCGTCCTTCGGTACACATTGTATGCCACACTGGCATGACACATGGCACTTAGGCTACATCACCTCTCGTTCCCTGAAGGTTCTAAATTACCTAAACACATGGCCCAGTCAACACTGAAAATGTAGACCCCCACGTGGACTGTCAAAGGTGTACATATCATAACCATTCACAGGAATCAACCAAACAAGTGTGCCACCTCTCCCCCTTCATCGTTGAAGTCCTTCGACCACTCTCCTTGATGAGTGATGAAGATTACCTCTTATCCATCAACCAATCTATGGTCTAGATTGATTTGTTGTGTCAAGATCAATTGTTGCGATGAATCTGGGACTTCTATCTCATCAGGATCTGATACTAACCACCATGATGTATATAACTATCTAGAATCCACCAACCACCCCCTGATACATCAATGATCCTTTTTGACTCAGGGTACATCCTCTATAGGAATCATAACCTGCTTCGTCGAAGGGTCAAGATCTATTCGCTTCTCTAATCCAATGATTATGGTTCCTCCAGGCTAAAAACATGGGTTTTTATCGAGGTCATTAGTCTGATTTAGGACTTGGTCAATTCAAGAGTTTTTATTTGGGTTGTTTCTCTTATCCATAACAAGTGCAAGCTTATCATCTGGTACCCAAATAAGGATTCAAGGTACTGCAACTCCACCAATTTATCAAAGGGGAAAAACATAGAGTCTATGGCCTTCTCTAGCCTCTCATTCACAACACTACCAACAATATCCTTTGAATTTGAAGGAGGGTTATATAACCTCATTTGGATCAGTACTTTACATTGAATTATTAACTTATAATCCTAGTTTCCTTTCAGGGAATTCCCATCACAACGATGGATACACACACACACACACCAATGTGC
This sequence comes from Picea mariana, assembly GCA_032191745.1. NCBI lineage: Eukaryota > Viridiplantae > Streptophyta > Pinopsida > Pinales > Pinaceae > Picea > Picea mariana. Next base: position 21,449 of record JASDQU010307646.1, read on the forward strand.
ACCCATGAACCATAGAATTAAGTTCATTCTCTTTATTTCAAAACATTAAAAGACAGTTGTATTCATTTGTGCAAGGCATGCACCATTCTTTCCATCCTAAAGTCACTCAAATGCAAGGATCTTCCAATACAACAAGCATCATTACCATTAATCAAGCATGCATATTTATAGCACAATTACATGAATCCAATCATTCATTTCAATTCAATTTCATAGAGTATATGAGATAATTATCTATTACAAGATATAGCCAGCCAATTTACTATAGGTATTCACCTTTCGACCCAACAATAGGATTTGCATGCTCGGTCACTTTTGCTACACCCTTGTTCCAAGCCATGATACCACCAGGTAGTCTCTCTCATATTCTCAAGGAGATCATTAGATGTAGGTTTCTATCCTTCATACCCTTATTAGTGAATATTTTGTCATACCCACCTAGCCCAAGCCTTCCTGAGGTTTATCATATGCTCTCTTCCATCAAGCTCATGGCCTTCTTAGCCGAGGTTGGGATCCTGGCTTCCCAACAATGTATGTAACCAAATTTTACGTGATACTCATGTCACTCTACCCACACCTTGGCCTCTCATGCACTTTCCTTCTCCTCCTCTCATTTAGAACTCCTCTACCCCCCTAATCCACCTTCATAAGGTTCTTGACCTATACCCTATTTTTTCCTTCGATTAGAAAGAAGCTCATGGATCGATCCTAGGGATCTGTGGTGAAATTTCCTTTTTTCATTTAGATGAAAGTCTTGGTCACTTCAATCATTCTCCCCATAGTTACATTCATTGAGGGTGGTTGGTTTCTCAACCACCAATACTTCCTCATTAACTGATTTTCCTTGAAATTAAAGTTAAGCAAAATACCTTAATATTTACAATTCAAATATCTCAGCAAGGAGGGTTGCTTCATATTAGAATGATGAACTTTCTCTAAATGCTTCCTCACTCTTCCCTCTAGCGATATCATGGCCAATACTTTTAAGGCTTTACCCCATAGTCAGTTGATTGGCATTTTCAATTAAAACAATAACACATTTACAATATTTACAGGCCATCACATGTCAATCATAATTATTATTAGTTACATATAATCAGTGTTTAGAAAGGGGGTGTTACAGTCCCCCCCCCCTTTAAAGTAACATTGTCCTCAATGTTCTTTACTTCTCAACAACACCTTCAACGCCTTCTTCTTTCAATTGTCTCAGCAATGTTACTCCTCTCCTTAGTCTGGTCCTTTCCCAGACTCTTGGCACTTAAACCATGCCTACAAAAATTTCAACTAGCAATCATATTAACCTCATTTTTATGTAAAAACATTTTATTGATGTCCATAGTTAAAGAGGAAGTTTACAATCAACATAATATTTATCTGTCTAATTTATGGTTTTTCATCCATATGGTTGCCTCATTAACTCGGCTCCTTGTTTTGCTTGACATAGCGATTGTGTGCATGATCCCAATCAATAGGTTAAAAAAATTTCAAAGACTCCACCGAGTCTTACACATGAGTTATTTAAGTCTCCCTTTCCCTTCAGTTGCTCACCCTCCAGGCTCAGTCTCATGCATCCCCTTCTCTACTATACAGTCTCCCAAGCGATCCATCTTGTTTGTTGAGGTTTTCTCATACAAGAATAGTTTTATATACTTCGTTGAGTCCGACAACTGAGGCATCCTTCACTCTTTCTTTGTCAAGCTATCCCTCTGGATTGCTCTACATAAAGCATTCTATGTCATCACATCAGATCATTCTATGGGGATCATGGCTTATCATTGGGTTCTCATGTCACTACAGTAGCCCTTTTCCATGCTTTCCAACTTTTACAACTGTCATATGTCCTCCCTGAACAGATATTTGATATCACCTGTATCAAATTCATGCAGAAATTCATGAGATGATTTCATTAGTTTTCAATCAAATTTATTTTCAAATATATTACCCACAATTTTATTTTTTTTGAATTCACAATTCCATTTTCTATTTTTTTCATACATGAACCTAATTCCACAAGCCTGATATTTCTTTCTCATCGTATTTTGGCTCTTTCACAATCAGCAAAAATTGGTCTTCCTTATGGAATTACATCACTACCATACCCAAGACCGTTCTTCCTACAATTTCAACTTCAATTATCCAAACAAATTTTTAGTTCTCATGCACATAACATTTTTCTTGCACACTTGTAGTGATTTCCAAACAATTTTCAGAATTGTGCATAATAACAAGTAAATTATTTTTATTTATTCAATGATATAAAGCAACAGAAAATATCACTCCTTACATATGCATCATTTAATCATACCAAATTTTTCCAAATGAAATTCAGAACTAAGTGAATTTAATTAATGTGTCAATTCCCATGGCCACATTCACACACAATGCACCATTGCATTGGCATTCATATTATTAATTTTTAATTTTAGGAACTCTTACCATGGTGTGTTGGGTCTCATCCAACCTCTTACCGCATGGATTCTCTATCCACATTCATTATTACAGTAGAAAGATATTTTTCTACTTTAAGTTGATCATGGCCTCAAATCAAAATATAGTTTATGAAAGTAAATTTTTTATATAAATGCAATCAAACATTATTTCTTCCCTTGTAACTAGGGTGCAAACATTTATGGCCACCATATTCAATGATATAAAGCAACAGAAAATATCACTCCTTACATATGCATCATTTAATCATACCAAATTTTTCCAAATGAAATTCAGAACTAAGTGAATTTAATTAATGTGTCAATTCCCATGGCCACATTCACACACAATGCACCATTGCATTGGCATTCATATTATTAATTTTTAATTTTAGGAACTCTTACCATGGTGTGTTGGGTCTCATCCAACCTCTTACCGCATGGATTCTCTATCCACATTCATTATTACAGTAGAAAGATATTTTTCTACTTTAAGTTGATCATGGCCTCAAATCAAAATATAGTTTATGAAAGTAAATTTTTTATATAAATGCAATCAAACATTATTTCTTCCCTTGTAACTAGGGTGCAAACATTTATGGCCACCATATTTCTCTCTTTACCATTCTTTAATTCTAGTAGAAGATTGGAAGATCCTTCTTCCATAACGGGCATTTCATTACCTACCCCTTCATGCAAACATGCATTTCACAAATGTGTTTAATTTTATGTGATTATTATGAGTAGCCTTGTCCCCAATCATTCTCGATTGGTCAAAGTATTCATTACACTTTGTTCATGAATTTTCTTGCAAGGATCTCAATCATCCTTGTCTATTAGAGGCTCCTTCCTCTATCCTTAAAGTTCTTCTTTCCCGAATCATACCCTGCCTAGGTATCAATGGAATACAACAACCACTCAAAATCACATGCATATCATTAAGATAATAAAATATCTTATAAGGTATTCTTACCCAATCCCTTCATGCCATATGCCACACTGGTATGAAAATATTTATACCTTTTTTCCTGCCAGCACCCTCTCTAATATTAACTCATTAGTGGTGCTTCATGGGAACTCTCAAATTCCCTTCATCAATCTTTCAATAACATCCTTCCTGCAATTTTCCTCTACTCGAGGTTGTCCATCATTGGCATTTTTCTTCCCAAACAACTCCAATATGTTTCCACACATGAAATACATCATCACATTCATAATTACATTATTTGTCATGTTAAATAAAAGTACATGTACCATATCATTTAAATTAGAAAAAAATATCAGATATGTTCTAGCATATCTGTACGCAATTGTCACATTATCCTCAATGTTTTTGTGAGTGCAATCACAATTGAACTTTCAATTGTTTCAATATCCTACCGCCAACAACATTCTCACATATGATCCTTTCAATTTTTTCTTATCCAAGAGAAACACATTAGACAACAAGAAAGTATTTAAGGGATTCTTCCCTTTTTCCAACTACTTCTACCCAACCTGGAACTTTCAACCTAGCTGAGTTATTTCTAAATCCTCACTGCCTTTACTTAACATGGCTCATTCAAGCTTATTCATTAAAACACAGTTATTAGCTTACTTTCATTTTAACATCTATTCTTTTTTTAAGCATACAACTTTGTCTCATTTTTCATATTTTTAGTTTGGGAAAAGTATTATTCCTTTTCTCCTTCTTATTTGTTGTTGCAATCTATCCCATTTGGGATTTTCCTTCTCTATTCCTTGAGTAGTTTCAACCAAGTTTCATCTTGACCTTATTTGGTAATTCAACATGCTACAACAACAAGATTTTAGTTCACAATGCATTATGAACGTGTGCATTATGCACGTTACTATGAGATATTAGAATGGTCATCAGTCATTTGCATATCTTTCACTCGTGCATGATATTTAAAATTGTAATCCAGGATTCTTGTTCAAATAGACTTTGTAGTCTAATGTCTAGTTTTCCAGCAGACATTAATATTATGACTTTGTTCTCCAGACAGATTTCTTACACAATTCCTCCACATGGAACTATATTATCATGCAAATTCCTTATTTCATATCTATCATTATCTGAGATGACCTCCACCTCAAGTCAGCCTTAGTTTTGTCATTTTTAGATTCTTTCCCAATATTCCACAAGGAATATAGGATTTCATTCTTATTATGCATTTCATATTTTCATTCAAATAGGAACTCTTATGTTAATAGTTTGCTTTAATGTTCTGATTTCATGCACTTAATCACATTCATTAGCATGTGGTGTGTGTCCATGCCCAACACACTTTACATTTCCATATGCATATTTGTTTAAAATTATTTAACTTGTGATTAACTCATGATATTATCAAAGGCATTCTTTCCTTGCCTTCTATCTTAATCAACAGAGATGTCTTGCTCATTTTCCTTTCAACATTTAATATTAGTTATTTCTTGGAGTAGTGGCATACCCCCTCAAGCTACTATTTAATTCAAAACAGTTCAAGCCCTTCTAATATGGTCAATCATGACTCCATGGCATTATTCATATTCGACAAGTACACATCTTTCCTCACATCCTACTTGATCAAGAAGTCATATTATACATTTTAAGAATTTTTATGTACATATACATATAGGTATGTTCATCACTTGCACCTTTTTACCTAGTTCATTCACATTCATTTTAACTTCATCCAATTTTGATGAGATTCTTCAATCACTTGCATGACTAGTATCAAAAATTAAAATCATAATTATGATGCCTCTTTACAAGATAACAAATAGTAAATGGTCACTCTTGATCATAGTTCCATTAGCATTTCATATTATATTTCTCTGAGGAGTTAAATACTTCCCCAAAATATTATTGAGACAAGGTAATCAAACCCTCCAATATAGGCTCATTCATGCATTTGTGGCATTATGTAGTCCAGGAAAGCACATTCTTTTCCTTACTGCCCTCTTACTCAGGTAGTCATATCATGAATTTAGTATACATATTCTCATACATATATATTGTACATGTGCACCACTTGTACATTCCCATATCATTCTTTTCTAATGAGGATTTATAATTATTCACAAGACTAGTCTCATAGACGTGATCATATTTATGTTCCCTTGTCCCATGGAAACACCGAGAAAGAAACCACTCTTACCTATCCTCTATAAAATCATTTCAAAAATCAGAAACATAAGTAGGTAATTACAACACTTCCTAAGGAAGCAAGTTAACAATTCTAGTCTCTCTTCATGCTTCAATTCACTTTTGGTCAATGGATCATTATCAAGGAAATCATTTCCTAAATTACTTCTTTATGTTATTTGACTATACCCAACCATACCTGTATGACCATCGTCCACCTATCAATATCAATTTGACCCATTGGTCACTTGGAAATGCCCCAACACTTCCTTTACCATACTTTATATCAATCTCTATTTCAACAATATTGACTTATATTTATAAGGAAATAACAATCATTTATCATCAACATTTTACTTAGGCTACTAAAATCAGATCATTACTAGTCATATGATCTATGACCATACCACATTTGATATCTAATCAAAGACTATAATAAACTTATTTKCATGTTACATGTATGTTCAATATTTACCATATGAATTCCAGCTTATCYGTGTGCAWTAATCATTTTTCTCATGYCCTCGATGCATAYGTATTTCAAYTRTCTTCCTTTTCTTTCATATGCATAGACATTCCCTTAGGTTAATAGGATTATACATTTTCTTTAATACAACCATGAGATTATAACTTGCTCATGTTCATATCATTTACCTCTCTTATGAGGACTATCAGTAATCCAAATGACTCATTTTTCTTTGTTTAACTAGGTTATTCCAGTAACGGGTTTTCATTAATTACACGTCAACTAGATTGACCTTAGAACTTTCCATCAATCCTCTAAACATGAGGAATTACACACACACACACACACACACACACACACACACACACACACAGAGTTTATTCTTTTATTTAAGAAGTAATTAATACCACTAAGGATCCTATAAATCCATACCAAATTCCTTTAACCACAAGGGATCTCTCCATAAGCGTGTTAGCCCTTAAATGAACAATAATCACCAATTCTTACAGGAAGTATTACAGTCACTAGTTTGTTCATTCTTTTGAACCTAGGCAACCGTTAACAAGATTTTTTTATTTTACATCGGATTCAAACTTGAATTCTTACCAATATATTCTCACTCCTGTAGGAGAAACTATCTATTTGTCAAGCAAAAAAATTTCTTCTATTGCAAAAAATCCCAAAACAAGATTTTAAATATGCAATACTTCTTCTCAAAAAAATTGTGCATATGATTAACAAGATTTTAACAGAGAGAATCTTCGTCCAACAAGCCTATCCTATCCTTAATATACCAGTCCCTTGATTGATCTATGGCCCATCGAGGTCAATTTTGAACTCTTCTTTGATACCACTTTGTAACACACCCAACCCCCTACGTACCCTTTTAAGGGATGGGGTAGTAAAATTTCACTTTTTCTCAATCATCTCAATACCTCTTCTTGAGGAACCATTATATACTATTGGTTAAGATCTTTCCAATGGTTTTCACCATGCTCCAAATTGAGCTTTGGATCAAAATTTATGGCCTCCCAAAGATTCTTGGGCCTCCATTGGCTTGAGGCCACCTTACTGCCACGTGGAATCCATGAGACATCTTAATACTCATGTCATCCGAGGTGGTATATGCCACCAGAAATGTTTAGTTCACATGCCCAATCATTTTTAATTCTCTTTTTCACCATTGAAGTTTTACTCCCATGGAGTCTCAACACTCCAACACTAAAAATTATTAAAAATGATCCTATGTTAGGGCTGCACCAGATCCAACCCTCTTTGGTTGGAGCATCCTATGGCTCTAATTATTTCAGTTATGCTAACTTGTGTGGGGGTTAACACCCCTCCCATACAACTTTATCAATATGATAGAACTCAATTCATTCATCTAGCAACTCTGCGTAATTCAGTGACACCAATTCATGCAATGGTTAATTGCTCATCCCTTTTTCACTTCTAAAGTTGACGGTGGGAGCCATGGCATATCAATGGTTCATAATTTATTTTCATCCCATCCCCACCAATGGTCCAAACCACTCCTCTTTACATCGTCGTTGGCATTTCTTAATAACTTCTAATAGCTCCACCTTTGAACCTCGATGACATTATGCCTGGATCAACAACCTAGATCCATTAACCCATAGATCTGATGGCCTAAAATAAAACAAAGGTTTGAAGGGCCTTTTTTTCTAATGTGAGCCACCTTTCCTTATCGACCAATCCATTGGTGACACACATCATTGTTGTAAGTATGGGCTGACCCACGTTGTACCTTATTTCTCAAACAAAACCCTTTTTACCATTGGCCCTTCTAGTAAACCAGAAGGATACACTACGCACAGAGTGCACAGTGCATTCTCACTCAAGATGGTTTATGGGTGATTGTAGTGTTGGGTATGTGTTATATTCTTTGCACGAATAGTAGTGTCTGCATTCCGTCAGCCGCATAGGGGGGTTTGAGGGGGTGGTGTAGGAGGGCGAAATCCCCCTATGCGGGGGTTCGAGGACAGAGGCCTTGAGAATTTTTTTTGCCTCCGGAAATGTGTCTCATTTTTGGACCTTTTTTTGGCACATGATTTTTGCCGATGGTTTTCTATTTCTGGCTAAGGAATTAGGGTTGTTGACTAATCTAGGTCATTGGGTTAGGGTTTTCGATGTCATTGGTGTTGACGATAAAATATCAACAAGGATTTTGCCCGCAAAGTATTGCTAAAAGCCTATTATTATAAGCTAATGATACATATATAATACTAGTAGGTGGGACCCCCTTGTCGATTGGAGGATCAGATTTGGTTCTTCTTTGATGTTATACTATTTTTCGATACTACTTATAGGGTTCTACATGATTGATGAAATCTTGGTTTTATTTGCGACTAAATGGAAGATGGATAATGCATATTATATGTGGTTTCTGTTGCTCTAGTATCTAATTTCATGTCATGATAGCTTATGTTATCCATGGTTACCTCACTATTTTCTCCTTGATTCAATGCTTGTGACACTTGCACAAGGCACATGTTAGTAACATGAAATAAGAGAAAATTGAAAAGAGACCTATAGAAAAATCTAAGGGAGAAACTAAATTATGCTACTATGCTACTATGATACACTATATGCATTGTAATTAAAGAAATGGAAATTGGTCCTAACTGACCATTGTAGTGGCTATATGATTTATTGAGTTATATGAAAACACATGTGATATGTGTTATGGAATGGTTGGAAATGGTTAATGTGACACAGGGTGGTGCATTTGGAAAGTAATGGATGTTGGTTTCAATGCATGGATTAATTGAATGGATTAATGGGGGCTTGGATGGCGTGTACTAAGTAATTGAATGAGTGAAGGATGGAAGCAATGTGCATTTACTGCATGTCACTCCATACCTCTCCCACTGACCATCACCTTAGCTTGGTTATTGCTCAATTGTGTTTCGTTGTGGTTAAGCTTTGATTTTCAGGCAAGGGGAGAACTGCTGGACCAAGCTCACGTTTTAAGTATTTTTGGTTACATGTATGTCTTTTTAGCCATCCATGAACCCGCTCTGGTTATGAAATAGATATTGGCTCGGTAATGTGTGGGTCTATTCTTTTCTTATGACTGAAAACTATGTAAACTTGTGATATTTCTCTGGAATGGTTGTTTGTATGGTTTTCGTTGCAAATGGAAACTGATGGCTGAAGTCACAGCTTTATTGATTATTCTAAGTGGTATAAGCCATGAAGGATCCCTGTTGTCCTTATGAGTTTTTGGAAGGTTCTTTCAGTCCATACTTCACTTTTTGTCTCCACACGCTCCTTGTCACCATGCCTGGTCGTATGGTTGTTATGGGGTTGTTGGGTTTGATTTCGAACCACCTTGTGTCACTGCATATCGTTTCACCTGGCTATGGGCTCGTTTATACTGTTGGTTTCTGCACAACTGGTTGGGTGGCAATTATGCCGAGATTCTTTCTTTAGGGTTGGTTGTCATTTCGTGGCTCTGTTTTATATCATCATTATGCGGTTTGATTGGAAAAACCATGAGGGTTATTCCCTGCGTGCTCTCAGTGTTATTAAGGAGCCTATGCTTCTTTGTTCATAGTCTCTCCTATCTCGTGAACTGTCACCTTGTCTATGGAGCTATTGGTGGTATACCCTGTGTGTCCACCATATTGTCTCAAAGGTTTCTCACATGTTGTTGGTGTTCGACTCGAGTCTCCCTATGTTGATCCACAGAGAGAACCCTTGATTGTTCAAAGCCCATTGTTAATAAATGGAACCAGTTATATCTTGTAAGGTATATTGTTGACTGTTATGAGTTGGTGGAGTATTGTCGATAGTGGTTGATTGTTGGCCCATCTCTATTATTAGCATTGGCAATGGTTTTGATTATTTGGTATCTATTCACCGCATTATTACAGTCGAATCGATAGCTCATCATGGTTAATTGATTGATTTGAGAAATGAAGTGGGCACACAGTCACTGCCTCTTGTGATGTAACATTTGGATTGTTGACTCAACATTGTTTTATGGTTTGTTTGGTAGTATGCCTATTGCGTTATGCGCTGGGTTGTGTGTTTCCTACAACATGGTGTAATTTGAAATCATGTTTGTTGTTACTGTGTGTTTAAATTGCTTGATCGAGACCAATGCAATTTAAAGAATTGACATTTGTAACCTGGTTGTCTGTTATGTATGTTTTATGGATATCATACATCATATCGCTGATTGCACCATCAGAGATGGGCACGGGTTCTATAACAATATGGTTGCATTGAAATATTAATTGTTAAATTGGTTGGAGAGATTGAATTGGGCATTTTTTAAAGGAACTGGTCTATGTGTCTAATTTGAGGAAATAATTTATGAACAAGGGTTGATGTTTTTGATGTTGAAAATGGTTAAAACAAACAACAGTGTGTTCATTGAAATTGATTTTAAATATTAAATGGAAGAAGTAAAAGGAACATAGTTCTTTTTGTTGGACATAGTGTCATTGATGTCAATAGTTGATGTCTTTGATGTGATGATAAGTTGAGATAAAATCTCAGGAGGGTTAGCAAATGAATATCAAAGCTAAGAAGAGACAGTGTGATTAATCTTAGAAGAATAGCTGGGGGATTAGTCAATGATCAGATCAGATCAAGACCGTTGATGCCCAATTACCATATCAATGACAAGGATGAATTGTAGAGAACAAAATAAGAATTAAATGACTCGCAAGTTATGGTTCTACAATGATCCTTGATCATTGATCTTCTTCGAGTGTCTTCACGATTGTTGGATTACTTTTGAGTGGAAGGACAGGATAAGAATACATATTTGAGATCTCGATTATCCGAATTCCCATCAGCCTTCGGATTAAAATTAAGTGGAAGGATAGGATAAGAAGAAAGGTTGATTTCTCGTTTACCCGAATTTCCATCAACCATCACATCAAATAAAGTGGAAGGATAGGATAAACAAAGTTGGAAGTCCATTGGATTTAAACCAAGGCAAAGAAGCATCGCATACAAATCGAGTCGTTGATCAAAAATATTGATCAAACGAACATCATTCACTTCGGGTCTAAAGATGTGAGGAGGTTAGGCTCCAGAAAGTTTGATATTTGAAATTCCCGAAGCCTGGAGAGCCAAAGAGCCGAAATAAATTCTCGATCATTGGATCATCCGAAGTAAGCTTCAACCATTCGATTCAAGAGGACATGTGGCAAACCACGTCAGCAAACCACATCAACAAGGATGTGTGGGAGATCTACGTCAGCATACCATGTCAGCAAGGACATGCGATAGACCATGTTGACAAACCATGTAAGAAAGGACATGAGGTATAATCAGATAATGACAAGTGTCAAGTTGAAATCGACATTTTAAGTACGGGAAAATCAAGAAGCAGAGTGACACTTGACAGACACTCGGATCATGCCACATCATCAAGTGACGTAAGCAAGTTACGTCACTCCGCGAGTTTTACTTCGGGAGTTTCACCACCAGCAGATGCCCTAAGTCCCTAAGTCTTGAATGCCAGAGTCCTGAATTGGACATGATTCGTTCGATCTAAAGATCACTTCGGGTGTATTCTCAACCGTTGATCATATTACAATGGAAGGATAGTGTAAGTAGAATAGTCGATGTCCCAGAGTAAATGGTGGCCA
>JASDQU010307647.1:47845-58786 GCA_032191745.1 Picea mariana
CTTTTTATCAGACCTCAGGTTGTACCTGCCTCGGCTGCCACTAGCTTTGTCTCCCTTGCTTAATTCATTCAGCTGACTGTCTATGAGAGACTCCTCGTATGCTGATTGAGTGAGATGAGGAAAAGGAGGAGTGTCCCCAATGCAGTGGATTTTAGGATCATGCTAATCTAATTCCCCTTCTCCCCCTTCGGTTACAAAATTGTTTTGAAAAGGGGCCTGAATCTTCTGGTCTTCTCGGTCTCTTCCCTTCTCTCTTTGCATATTTGGGGGAGTAAAATTATTTGGCTTCCTGAATCCTCCTTTATTTTCGACGATCTGAGGGCCTTTATATGCTTGCCTCCCTTCCTCCCTCATTCTCTCCATCTCCATAGACAGAGAATTTACCATCTTAGTCAGTTCATCCACTTGAGGGTGAGGCGCCAATGATCCAAAAGTTGAGGCTTCTGACCTTCCTTTTCTTTTGTCCGCGTCGGCCTTGTTCCTTAGTCTGTTAGTTGCTAATACATTGGATTCCACTTCTATGGCCACATATTTCATTTGGGCTAAGGAGGTGGCTCTTCTTTCTCTCAACAAAAGAAAGAAATGAGGGTCAAATGCACCAGCATAGGAAGTTTGGGCAGATGCTTCTGAGGGCTTTATCTCTGCAAGAATCTTATTATACATTTTATTGAATCTTTTGGAGAAGTCAGAGACTGAATCTCCTTCCATCTTCTTCAGAGACCCAAACTCAGTCATGTAATACATGAAATCCTTCCTATCTCCCCACTGCCTCAGAAAATCACTATCCAGAGCCTCAATCCCAGCAATTGATCCTGGGGCCAATCCTCTAAACCACTTCCTCACCTCACCATCCAGGCTCTGGATAAAAAATATCATCCAGATATCTTCATTTTCAATATTGAGGTTGTTTGCATAATTGTAGAAAGCAGCCAGGTGCTCTTCGGCAGTTATGTCTCCTTCCCCAGTGAATTTGGGCATGTATTTCAGGTAATCTCCAGCAGGGAGAGGATTCATGGGATGGGGAAGAACTAAGGGAGCGTATATGGCAACGACTATGGCATCCATTCTATTCAGAGGGGGATTAGCACCAGCCATAGGGATGTTAGGTGGAGGAGAACTTGGAGGAGAAGGAGTTCGTGAAGGGGCTAGAGGGAACAAATCTCGGAGTGGGGTGGGAAACAAGAGGTGATTCAAGGAACAGGCTACCGAGATCAAGTCAGCAGGTGATCCTCCTTGTGCAAGAGTGGGGAGATCTTGTGCGGCCCTGGTTCTACGCCAAGGTATAGCTTCAGGGGAGAGGAGAGTGACAAAGTCTTGTCCCTCAGGTCCTAGACTAAGAGAGGAAAACTCAACAGGAACACTCCCAAAATTTAAAAAACGCAAAACTGCAGAGATAGGCTTGTTAAATAACTGAGGAGGAGAAAAAGGAGCTCCAACAGAAGGATATGGTGGATTACCTGGTTCAGTGATGGACACTTCTTCTTCGGAGGCCTTTCCCTTTCTGAGCACCGCCTCTGGATCTGTCTCAGGTGTAGCTAGAGGCAGCTATGGGTGAGACCGCGTATGCCTGCCTCTGAAAGCCACAATTAACAGAGCATGTTCTCCCCAACACAGTCATCACAATGGAGTCTCCAGGTGCAAATTAGCAATCTGGAAAGGCTCCGATAATCCAATGCACCTTCGGATTCAGAGGCTCAATGTCATTCTACCCAGGGAAAATCTTCAATTTCATCCCCGGCAACGGCGCCAGAAATGTTAGCGTCGGAAGTCACTCCTGGATTGCTTGCAGGAGAAGAGCCCGACACCCATCAATTTAATGTCACGATTTGTTTATAAGGGTTGATCAAATGGAGATAAAGACTCGCGGAGATATCATTCTAACTCAGGGACTGGGTCTGGTATGTAAAGAACCAAGGAGGTCTAGAATCCTAACTTCAGCCAGTAGGTTGATTAAAAGATGAGCAGGTGGAAGACTTAGGAGAAAATGAACAAANGCAAGGTCCGCTTGGTTCAGGGTCTCAAGAAACTGAAAGGGGACTTGACTGGATCCTCCAATTCCAAGTCACTCAGCGCTGGGAAAATCACAAGAACTCATTAGAGACTCCGTAACTCTTACAGTGATCCATTACAACATCATCCTATAACAGCTACAACCCGACTAGGTCCTCCAATTATGAGCTGCTCTAACACAGGGTAAACAAAGACATGAAAGAAACTGGCATCCACAAGGCAAGAAGTCTCAAAAGTTCATACATAACCAGAGCAACAATGCTTCATTAAAATTTTACAACCGGGAGCTCATATCAAGCATCGATGGATAAAAAATGTGAGAAATCTCCTCTAAATACTTAGAGCAAAACCCATAGAAGCCAACTCAAGACATTGCATTGATGGCATTACTCCTGCGTGTTCACTGCACCTGCAATTTCTGGACGTTCGTGGACTTCAGTTAGACGCAATCGCGTTCCAAAGGACCTGCAAATGAAATGACCAGCTTACAGTCATTTTTGGACTTTCCATTTATGGTGGAAATGATGTCCAACCACCATCAACTGTTGCAATAACTGATTCATTGGGATCGAGGAAGGCCCCGGCCGACTCTGTACCTATAGGACATGGAAACCTTCATACTCTGCCATTTGGATCTTGTTTGGAGAAATCAGGGTAGGACTAGTGAGTGGACGTGGAGGTCGTCATGGTGACTGGAGGACTTGACATGGAGTGGTGAATGGACGGTGATCAGGCAGGGGTGATTTGGCATGCTACGGAGATGGGACGTGGCGGCCAGGGATAGGCGATGGAGGTATGTGGTGAGGTTTCAGGGTTTCGTTGTTCGCGAGTTCAAGATGCACGAACTCCTTGCCTCCGGGATCTCCGATATCCCGATGTGCGATGAGCTCCTCCTCCTAGGAGCTAGCCCCTATAGGCTAGAACAAGATCCATGTGACCAGTATCCATGTGACCGTAGCTTAAACCCCCCATCGGAGTTTCAGCGTTTACGAAGACACGAGTATGCATCCTCCGAACTAGCGACAGCCTGCCACCTGTAATCCACTTGCTCTTGCAGTCCCACACGCTAATCCGACGATTGCCGAGATATCGCTTCTCGCGATCTCGCAATTCTGCATGCAAATATTTGCAGCTCTAACCCACAAACCTCCGAGCTTGCGATATGCCAATGCCACTTGGCACTGTCTCCCTACAAGGATTGTTCTTCTAACACCTGTCCTCCACTACGACCCGTAGCTCCGTTAGGAAATCGGGTATCGGGATATTGCGATTTCCGCCGTCATGTACATGGGACTTTCAGCTCCCCGATCCCCAACTCTACAGGATCTCTTGCCACATGCCTCAGCTGATAGACGGCTCTGATTCAGTCGAGAAATCGTGCATCGCGATTCACTCATGTAAGAGTTCCCTGCCTCCAGAAACTCCGATCCTCCGATGAAATAAAATCCCGACTCTCCTTCTGATGTCTGACGCGTGTCCTGCCAAGGTTAACGGCTAGGATCCCATCAGTATTTTGAGACTCGAAAGGTCTCGGTTCTCTTACCCTTTGAAATCCCGATACCACAATTGTTACTAACACCTCTCATACCTAGACTTGGGAAATTGCATAGGGTATTTGAGCATTGGTTTATTTTGATGAGGCAGTTTGGATGTACACTCTTATAAGATGACTCATTTATTGATTTTATTTACTCATCATGATGCATTTTACTTGAGATCCTTGGAGGGCGTATCCATTTGTCTTTGCAAGACCTAGCTAGTGGATAGTTTTGGAAGAA
This sequence comes from Picea mariana, assembly GCA_032191745.1. Classification (NCBI taxonomy): domain Eukaryota; kingdom Viridiplantae; phylum Streptophyta; class Pinopsida; order Pinales; family Pinaceae; genus Picea; species Picea mariana. The sequence goes on from JASDQU010307647.1 coordinate 51,634, forward strand.
CAAGCCCAGCTTGGGCTTCCATGGGGCTTGAATCCCACAGGTTGGATGCTAAGGGCCCAAATTCTAGACGATGATGACATGACTTTGGAGGCCTAGAGGACACCTTGGAGGATATTACCCAGCCCCTACATGCCAAAAAAATTTCTTAAGAGGGCCAAAACGTCACCTTTTGAGGGTTTGACATCACCGTAGGGATAGGGTTTGGTGGTGGAGATGGACACTTGGAATTTTATTGAGGAAAAATAACATTTGCATGATTGAGAGGAGCCTAGTGCATGAGGAAGGATCCTTTGGAGTCCCAACGATTCATCTTCAAGCTAAACATCCACTGCCCAAAAGCAGGGTGACATCATGTTTCTAGGGTTTCTTTTATGTGCAAAATATGAATTAAATAATATTATTTTTGTCAAGGGGAAATATAAGGGTTGTTGACCCTTGTTTTTTTTTTCACCCTAATTTTTGTTGACAAACTGTGTTTATAGGATTTGTATAAATAGAGATCAACTCTTTTTTATTTTTCATCATAGCTCTCCCATTGTGCGAAGACTAGTGGCTGAAATTTTCATTTTACTTTATCATTTTGGGTATCTCTCTCTCTTGCAAATGATTTTTGGTGTATCTCTTGATGAATGTATGAGGATAAGTGGTGTGAACCTCTTGGAGGCTTCCTTAATTTCTCTTGGATGGTAATTTCTTGGTGAACTGGGATTTGATCTCTCTCTTTCTTGGAATTGGTGAGGAAAATATGCATTTGTTAGTTATTTATTGCTTGTTCTTGGTTATTGTTGGTTGAAACAATAGGAGGAGTATGTTCTATACACCCTCCATTAATATTCATCTTATTTTCTAAGTTTATAAGTCATATTTGGAAGGGTTTCTAGGAGAAGTATGAGTGTGTACACCCTCCTAGACTCACCCTAGTTTGATTGGCATGCCCTAGGGAGTAAGAGGATTTACACCCCTAGGGAATTCATTGAAATAAATTTTTACTTAAAGAGTCCATTCACCCATATTTTAAAGGCAGGAATATGATTTTTTGCATTGGAGAAATAAATTGTTTGCCTTGGTAAACTTGTTTTGGTGAGATATCAATCTTGTTCAAGTTGGAATCTTTTGTGGATGCCTTGAGGTTGCTAACCTCTCTAAGGAATATTAGTTCTCTTGATCTTCTTGGAGATATAAAAACTTAAAATCTACAGCCATTAGGGCTGCATAAAACTTTCTACTTTCCTTGACTTTAACTTACAATTTGACCGTGGAAATTTGCTAGTAAACCATTGTTATTATTCTATTGCTAATTGGTGAAATTTTGGTTGGATTACTTGCTCTTTTTCATGGTTAAAGGTTTCTTCTATAGAAAATCACTGCTACAGCCACTTGGCTGTCATAAATATACTCTAAAAACTTATCATAACAACCATCTAACACCACTAAAAGTTGTGCTAAGGTGTTGAGAAATTATCTACATGTTTTATGCTTCATAGTTCAACTAATCTTTGATGCTTTAAGTGGTTTAATCTGTAGTAGTTACTTGATTTCATTTCTGATATATATTTTTGTTGACTGATGAAATTAGGTACAACAAGCTTAACTTTCTTTTCCACCTAACATATACTTCAACAATTGGTTTTCCTTGTGTCTCAGGCAAATAAACATACTCTCAGTAGGTACCCAAGGACTTGGAAACCTTAAACCACTCTCGATACTCATCTTAAATCCTTATTCCATCTAGAAAATTGACCTATATGGGAATTCATTTCATCATCTCACTTTCCATCTCATTTCCCCCTAGGGTCACCCAGGATTCCCCCCTTGTGGTGATTTTAATCATCACTAAAGTGACGGGAATACCTATCTAAGGTGACAGTGGGTAGGTGTTCTCTTAGTTGTCTCCATATTGTGGTTTGGGTCGAGCTTTACCCAACCTACAGTTTGTGCGATAACAAGGCCCACTCAAGGGAAGGAATGAGGACCCATGCTTCCATTTCCTTTCTATCTTTAAATTCTACTCTTAGTCCTAGATAGACTTATGTAGTAAAAACATGTACTTGCTGTTGCACAATAAATTACACCAATTTGGAGGTTCCTTTGCATTACTAAACAACATTTATGTTTACTTAATTCATATGTTTGTTTTCAATAGTTTATATTACAATGTTCATCACTTTGAAGTACATCCAATGAACTTACTGTGATTTTTCCTCACCATAAGGATTGAATAATCTAGTATCATCTTTAGGTTTATGATTGCATTGATTCATTAGGCTCACTAACTGAACTATTCACCCAAGAAGAAGTGACTCTATGACCTCTATCTACCTTTTCATATTGTCAAAGGAGTTAAGAGTGAAGGTCATGAATTCAATGGTGTGAAAGGTCAAGTAAAGTGAAATGTCAAAGTTGGGAATTATGCAGTTTTCAGTAGTTCATATTTGATCTCTATAGTTGCATATATAGTTCACAACCACTCATAATTTTGCATGATCCCTAGGTTGATAATTAAAGTGACTTAAGGGATTCAATATTTATTTATACAATTCTTTGGCTCGACACTTTGATATTTCTTTGCATCACTGAACAACACTTATGTTTTTTGATTTCATATGTGAAGTATATCTAATGAACTTACTATGATTGCTAATAGCTGCAAGGATTGAGTAATCTAGTAGAATATTTAGGGATATGAGTGCATTGATTCATTAGGCTCACTAAAATAACTCTTCAACAAAGAAGCAATGATTATAATACCTCTAGCTACCATTAAATATTTTCATAAGAGTTAAGAGCGGTAGTCATGAATTAAATGGTGTGAAAGGTCAAAGAGAGTGAACTATCAAAGTAGGGAATTATAGAATTTTCAAGTAGTTTGTATTATACCTTTGTAGTTTCATATATAGTGCACATCTCCTCATAATTTTTCACAATACCTAGGTTGATAATTAAAGTGAGTTGGTGGATTCAATATTTATTTCTGCAATTCTTTAGCCCAACATTTTTTGGTGTCATTGCTAGGGAGGTTTCTAAAACCGCATTAGGAACAATCTAAATATTTTATTAAAGAAAAAAACATAAATACATAGTTAGTTTAAATGCATCAACCTAGAGATAAATATGGAAAATGTTTACCAAAAATCCATATTGGTGTAATTGAAGTAAGTACTAGTGAACACACACAATAGTAAGAGGATTGTGAGGAGTTTTTCTAGAATGACATTAAAAAAATCATTGAGGAATTTGTTGAGTGGATTTAAGAAGAAGAAAAGATTTTTGTAAAACCTTTATTTGATCTTGCAAATAATGTTTTTGATATAGGAGTTGAACATAGAGAGGGATATCCATATCTGATCACTATGGCAAGAGAAGGGGAAGAAAAAATGGTTATCTTTCAATTTCCAATTCAAGAAACTAATGCGGATATGAGGATGAAAAACATCAATCCTTCTGCTCTATCTCATTTTCATGGATTGAAAACTAAATGCTCTGATAATTTTCATTTTTAGTTTGAGGTTGTATGTACAAACTATGATTATGTAGCACACACTCAAAATATCAAGTTCTTTCCCTCTACAGTGAAGGAATCATCCTTGAGATGGTTTATGAACTTAGAAGGAAATAGTATTAGGATTTGGTAGAAAATGAAGAAAAATTTCATTAACACATATAGAGATTATTGCAAGTCCATAGATACTAGAGATGAGATATTCATAGTGGTACAAGGAGAGAATGAGTCCCTAGAAGAATATGAAGAGATATTCCAATTTAGTTATAATATAGCTCATAGTTTCACATTGGATGAACAATCTCTCAAACTTGTACTCCTAAAGAGGTGTGAGAGAAGATCTAATGGATACCTTCAATATCCTTGCAAATGGAGACATATTTCAGCTAGAATATGAGGACATAAATAAATTTCTCAAGAGATACTCCAGAGCTACAAGAAAGAAGAATAGGGATGGTATAAATTTGGCCCCACAATCATCAAAATTTGTAGCAACAACTGTCACAAAGAATGAAAATAATATTTTTTAGAAGATATGAAAACTAATATATAACATTTGTTGGCTATGAATATGGACACCATAAGGATTAAGATGAAGGAAAAATAAGTTGAAATATTCTTGGCTCTTTTCTTCCCTAAATGAAAAATGAAACATGCTGAAAATAAATGCCCATTAAATACAATGAAGATTTGTGGGATTTGTGAAGAGATGGGTAAATTCCCTTCATTACCTAGATTGAAAGAAGTGTATCAAGGAGTATAAGATAACATGGAGAAACTATGTTTCATAAAACAAAAGAGGAAAGGACCACCAAGACAATTCCAACAAGGTATGCCTTACTCCCATCCTCAATATTTTGATTCTACTTATGGAAATAAAATGTATATTCCATCTCCATATTGTTATTTCCATAACCAAACCAATTGTAAATTACCTAATTAGATGCCACAAAAATGACACTATCCTCAAAACAAATATTTCCATTTCATTCTCCACAACAACCCTAAGGCCAATGGCCTAAGCCCACGTCATCCTGGAGACCTCAAGGACAACAACAAAAAGCCTTTCTACAACCTACTACATCCCCTATACTTCATGTCTTTATTAATATTCGACAAGATCCTAAGAATCCCAAAATGCCTTCTCATTCTACACCAAACCCCAATTATAGAAATATTCAAAATGTCTACAATAATGAGATGGAAAATTAGTATTACTCATTGAATTATGTAGAATGAAATGAGTTAAACTTACATTCAGTACGAGTGGACACAACTCCTTCACCTCCACTTATCACTAAACATGTATATGTTAACCTTGAGAATCAAGAAAAACAAGAGATAGGTAATCAACCATCTCAACAAATTCCTTCTTATCCTAATAGGCTAGAGAAAAAAAAAACATATACTAATTCAGAAAACAAACTTTTGGGAGAAATCAAGAATATGTGTGTAAAGATACCTCTCCTTCAAACTATTAAAGATGACATTATCTACAATAAACTCATCAAGGATTTTTTCATTAATAAATTTGGAAGAAAGAAGAAATACCCCCCTACAATCAATGTTATAGGACAACTTGTTGACCTCATGTTAAGCAAAGTCTTCACCCCCAAATATTCAAATCTAGGGAGCCTTGTAGTAGATGTGTACATTAATAAGAGCTTTATTCAGAATACCTTGATAGATGTGAGAGAAATAGTTGATTTTATGACTAATGACACAATGCTTAGGTTGAAACTAAGAGATTTGTTGAGACACACACCTACTATCCTCCAACTTGCAGACAAATTAATTGTTAACCTGGAAGGATATTTAGAGGGAATCATGGGAGTACCCAACAAACTTTATATTTCTACAAACTAAAGTAAAAATCAACAGGTACCCACTTATTCTAGGAAAATCATGTCTAGCCATAAGTGATGCATATATAGGCTGCAAGACAGGGGATATGAAGACACCTCATATGGATAGGTAAAGAAGAAGGTGATGATATATTTTTATTTATCATACATCCAATTCTCACCATAAAAACTACTTTAGCACTTAGGGAAATAGGTGAGGATATAATAATTTCCAAATACATGCAAAATCTATACCTTAGTTCTATTAAAATTCTAGAATACAATGGTAAAGAAGAAGAAGATTTTCATGAAAACTTTGTTGGTTTAGATCATGCATGATAACACAAATTGTTCTCTACTAAAATAGAATGAAAAATAGTCAAAATAGTGGAGGCCTTACCTAATAAGACTCTAAAAATTAACATCCAATTAAATTATATCCAAGAACAACAACTAGTCCTAAAAATGCATAGCTAATCCTATGCTTGAGACTATAAAGACATGTTAGAAATCCATCTTAACATTTTTATCCATCATATATACATCAAAGATGATTTCTTTCCCATCATACAATCTCAAAGAAGGATGAATCCAACACTTAAAGACAGTGAAAATAGAGCCGCAAAAACTTTTGGATGCCAATTTTGTCTATCCTATTTCTTATTATCACCTTTGGTTTTTGTCCCTAAGAAAGGGGGCAAGTGGAGGATATGTGTATATTACAAATAATTCAACAAAGAAACAAGAAATTACTAATTCCCCTTTCCCTTCATTGATCAAGTATTAGACACATTGTCTGCTAAAATAAATACTTTTCCTTTTTGGATGCGTTCAGTGGGTACAATCATATTCAAATCATCCCAAAGGACCAAGATAAGACAACCCTTACTTGTCCTTGGGGAAAATTTACCTATAGGGTTCTCCCATTTGGCTTATGCAATGCTTGTAAAATATTTTAAAGAGTTGTCCTAAGTATTTTTTCAGTTTTTGTGCATGGCAATGTTGAGATCTATATTGACGACTTCACTACTTGTGGGAATACATTTCATGAAGCCTTAACTATTTTGGATAATGTATCAAAAAGTAACCAAGAAATTAACTTGTCCTTAAGCAATGAGAAGTTCCTCATTCTCATGAGTAAAGGCATAGTCTTAGGTCACCACATGTCTTCTAATGGCATTAAGGTTGTTCCATCCATAGTGACTATCATTCAACACCTACCAACACCACAAAATAAAAAATATGTTACAAGTTTCTTAGGACATATAGGCTACTACATAATATTAATAAATGATTTTTTAAAATTGGTAGCACCCTTGTTTACCATGTTTTCTAAAAATGCAAAATTATGCTAGTCAATAGATTTTCAAAAAGCATTTGAAAACATAAAAGAATAACTAATCATGTCCCTTGTTTTAAAATTCCCTAGGTGGGATATCCCTTTCCACATTCACACTAATTCATTTTATAGATCCTAAGAGGGTATTGCTTGGATAGAAGGAATACAACGGACCATTTTTCATTTATTACATAAGAAAAAATATGTCAGTAACAAAGCTTAACTATATAGTCACTGAAAAATAGTTTTTTGTTGTTGTTTATTCCATTAATAAATTTAAGCATTTTATTATTGGCTATCCATTGTTTGTACATATTGACCATTGAACCATCAAATAATTGATGAATACGACTGATATTAATGGGAGAATCATTAGATGGTCGTTGTTATTGCAGGAATTTGACTTGATAATGCTAGATAAACCTGGTAAACAAAATGTTATTTTGGATTTATTTTAAGACTAACACATAA
>JASDQU010307647.1:66406-85278 GCA_032191745.1 Picea mariana
CTACAAAGAAAATCCTTGGTATGAGAATAACAAGAGACAGGAAAAATCGCAAACTGACATTGTCTCAGGGTGAGTACATAGAGAAGGTGCTAGAGAGGTTTAGAATGTAGAATGCAAAACCAGTTAGTACACCTTTGGCCAGCCATTTCAAATTAACTAAGGAAATGTGTCCCAAGACACTGGAGGATATAGAATACATGTCTAGGGTCCCATATTCATCAGCAGTTGGCAGCTTGATGTATGCAATGCTTTGCACAAGACCAGATATTGCACATGCAATGGGAGTTGTGAGCAGGTATATGAACAGTCTAGGTAAAGAACATTGGGAGGCAGTAAATTGGATTCTCAGGTATTTGAGAGGTACTACTACATATGCATTATGTTTTGGAGGTTTAGACACTTTTCTACAGGGATATGTTGATTCAGATATGGCAGGTGATAAAGACAGTAGGAGGAGCACCACAGGGTATGTTTTTACTATAGATGGAACAACAATAAGTTGGATTTTGAAACTGCAAAAGGTTGTTGCACTTTCAACAACAGAGGCAAAGTATGTTGCTAATACAAAGGCTAGTAAAGAGATGATTTGGTTACAAAGGTTTATGGAGGAATTGGGAAAGAAGAAGGAGAACAGTAGGTTGTATTGTGACAGTCAGAGTGCCATTCACCTTGCAAAGAACTCAACCTTCTATTTGAAGACTAAGCATATACAGTTGAGGTACCACTTCATACGATCCACCTTGGAAGATGAACAATTGAAGCTGGAAAATATACACACTAGCCAGAATCCTGCAGACATGTTAACAAAGGGAGTAACCAGGGAGAAACTGAGTTCTTGCTCAGTTTTAGTTGGTCTTCAAGAATGAATATGAAGATGAGAAATTTTCCAGGTCCAAGAAGGTTCAGAGTCCAGCATATACAGCAGCGATGGGGTTGTTGAGATCAATCTCCAAGTGAGAGATTGTTGGTTGTGGAGCTTGATTATCTTCCTGATTTAGAGGTCTTTTACTTTCAGCCGTGTTTATACCCCATGAAGTATTTACACCCCAGAAGTATGTACACTCTTCCACGCGGGGGAGTGCAGAGGGGGGGTACCCCCTCTGCAGGGTTCGGGGAAGCTATCCCCCTGGCTGGGGGGTCTGGGGGCAAGTGGGCCCCCAGTGGGGGTTCAGGGGAGAAGCCCCCGAAGCAAAAATTGCCTTGTAAAAGTATATTGTAATTTCATTGTAAATTTGGACTGTTCATTATAAGGTCACAGATCTAACGATAGAGATTATGTTAGGGTTTTTTTCCCTAGAAGGCAANTTTACTTTCAGCCGTGTTTATACCCCATGAAGTATTTACACCCCAGAAGTATGTACACTCTTCCACGCGGGGGAGTGCAGAGGGGGGGTACCCCCTCTGCGGGGTTCGGGGAAGCTATCCCCCTGGCTGGGGGGTCTGGGGGCAAGTGGGCCCCCAGTGGGGGTTCAGGGGAGAAGCCCCCAAAGCAAAAATTGCCTTGTAAAAGTATATTGTAATTTCATTGTAAATTTGGACTGTTCATTATAAGGTCGCAGATCTAACGATAGAGATTATGTTAGGGTTTTTTTCCCTAGAAGGCAACCCTCTTTTTGAGGGAAATGTATTGCGGCTATGTATGTTGGCCAATATTGTATTCTGAGAGAGGAGACTGTGAGAGAAAGAAGAGGAAGTTACAACGGGTTTTGTTGTAGGTTGTATCTGTTCATTTTGCTGGATAATAATAAAGAAAGGACCTGGCAATTTCTCTGGTGGACATAGCCCACACTGGGCGAACCACGTAAATCTGTGTCTCTCTTGTATTGTGTATCTTCTGTGTTTTATTTCCGCATTTGTTTTATTTTATTGCTCCGTGGTCCTGTTTTTCTAACATAATGGCAATGTAATCTTAGTAAAATTTTCTATGAATTAACGATAATATCCTACATGGCTTAAGAAAATACATACATATTTTTGAGTTGTTGGAATAGGAAGTTTGGTAATCGCTTCAATTTTCTCAAGATCAACTTGGATACATTTGGGGGTTATATGATTCCCTAGAACAATACCCTTTGTAAGTAGCATATGCCATTTCTCATGACTAAGAGATAAATTTGTTTCCTGACATCTTATAAGGACTCTTTCAAGGTTATTCATTGTTTCGTCAAGGTGTTCCCATATATAGTGAATTCATCCATGTATACTTCAACAATACCCTTTGTAAGTAGCATATGCCATTTCTCATGACCAAGGGATAAATTTTTTTCCTGACATCTTATAAGGACTCTTTCAAGGTTATTCATTGTTTCGTCAAGGTGTTCCCATATATAGTGAATCCATCCATGTATACTTCAACACTTTCATGGATCAAGTCAGAAAAAATATCGAGCATGACCCTTTGGAATGTAGTAGGGGCATTAAATAATCTAAAAGGAAGTAATCAGTATGTGAAGGTACCCCATGGGAAGGTGATTGTATTTTTATATTGATCTTCAAGGGATAGTTTAATTTGATTATACCTATTGAATCCATCAAGAAAATAAATATATTTCTTTCCTTCTAAGGTTTCTAAAACTTTATCAATGAATGGTAGACAAAAGTAATCCTTGGAAGTGGCTTTACTCAATTCTATGTAATCTCTGCAAACTATCCATTTTCCATTTTTCTTTGGAACGATCACAAGGGGTGAAACCCACTTACTATCAGAAATAGGATAAGTGAAGTTCACATTTAATAGTTTCTGCAACTTAGTCTTTACTATCTCATGAAGTGTAAGATTCATCTAACATCGTGGTTATCTAATTGGTCATAAATCTTCCTGAACATATATATGATGAGTTCATATACTGGGGTGAATTCTTTTCTTATATGTGTAATCCCATGCAAATGATTTAGCAAGCAATTGTAATAACTTTGTCAACCTTTGTTTTTGTGGAACTTCTAACTGGGGATTTATGTTGAGTGTTTTTTTTTGGAAAAAATTCTATTGGAATGCTATTTGTTTCTGATGTAGTGTAGATATAAGTTGAGATAGATTAGAATTCTATATGAATGGAAGAGAAAGACCATGTTTCTTCCATCATATTCATAATATTATTGGTGGGTGAGTAAGGATTAGTGAGGAGGTCATAGATGAGGATATCTTTAGTTTTAAGTTTAAAGGAGAGAGTTGATTCAATTATAAGAACTTATTGAATATTGTCATCATCACTATATTTATTCCCCACCCACATGGATATTTCATTAGAACAACTTGGTTTGGCAGGAGGATATAGAATGAGTTTATTTGTATAAGTTCCATGGGAAATAATCATATTTTCAAATCTACACCCAATAAAAGAATCAACAGTTCAGGCCAACCAGGGACTTCTGTAATGACCCTCCTTATGGTTGTTATAATTCTATGTTTGTTGTTGCAATATCCTAGTGGTTTTTTGGCTCAAGACTTTCATCAAACACTTGGTTGACATGGTCAAAACCCAATATAATAATCCCTCCTATTGTTGTTGTTATGTTTTTAGTGCTCCTCTGGATCATGCATTATGTCAAAGAGTTCATTGTCATTCCCAAGACCTGTTGTCAAACCCATTCATTTGGTTGCTACATAATTTTAGGTGCATTCTCAGTTGGTGACTTTTGTCAAACACTTAGGTTGTAGGTTCCAATGTTCAACAACACAGGTATTCCAACATAGGACGAACACCTTCAGTAACCACTCATATAACTAGATCAAATATCAACACATCGATGTTTTCACGTGGTAAAACCCCTACGGGGAAACATCCACAGCCCCAGCCAACGCGGCCACTTGGAGCAGTTTATTGATGTAAAAAAAAAAGATTACAGAGAGATTTTACAAGATATTTTCTCACAATCGATCATTAGCAAATGACCCTCCATGCTCTTTAAATAGATATCATGGACCAATCGGGTGTTAAGCCACATATCAATGGCCATTAAGATTGAGGAGAGTATGAAGCGTCGAATCACTCTATGTTGAGAACATATCGTGACTGTCGGATTTCCTAACTAAAAATACATACTAATGCATACTAAAGAAACACACTAGGAAACACACTTTTACCTAACAACACATTATACCAAGTAGATCTTAATTAACTCCTAAGTGTCTAAATATCCTAACATCCCCCCTTAAGAACAACTTGGGATAGGATTGAAGGATTTACAATAGTGACACAATAGGAGAAGGAAGGAGGCATTAGAGCCTATCCCCCCTTAATGACAACTTCTTGAACTCCTAACATAGATCGAAGTTTGGAAAACTTTGCTTCTGTAAGAGACTTTGTGAAAATGTCTGCAACTTGATCTTCTGTAGGGAAAATGAGCACTTCAATAACTTGATCATGAATGAGCTTTCTGATGAAGTGCATGTGTAGCTCGATGTGTTTTCTATGCTGATGTTGAACTGAGTCTTTGGCAATTTTGATGGCACTTTGATTGTCACACCAAAGGTTGGTCAGATGCTACTGCTAGAATCTGAACTTTGAAAGGATTTGTCGAAGCCACAATGATTCATGGCTTGCATTTACTGCTGCTCGGTACTCTGCTTCTTCTGAAGAAAGTGCAATAGCCCGTTGTTTCTGTTAGGGTCCTAACCCGCACATAGGTAGAACAATATATTTGAATGTAATAAAGGTCAATATTAATAAGGCCTTGCAATAAAATAGAATAAATCGGATGTAAGAAGACCTAATAGAAGCTTTCGCTTCTAGAAGAATATTCTTCTAGATGCTTCTTTTGATAGACATATTTAGTATAAATAGGAGTCGAGGGCTTGGATATTATTGTAATAGAGCTCTTCTCAACTGGAGGTTTCCCCCTCAAAGAGGCCCGTGAACATTGCTTTCATATTCAAAGTGTTATTTCTGTTGTTATTCTTATATCATTTTTGTGCTATTTTGGTGAATGTTCGGGTTATATTGTTGTTATTCTACCATTTCTAGCATTTTATTTTTGTTCTGCATACTTTTTATATCTACTATATTACAAGTGGTATCAGAGCACTTTCCTTGGTAGAAAGTGTGGGTTAATTTTTTTTTTCAGGGTAGAGACGTATTCTGACGTCTTTAAGCCACATAGATATGTCGTTACGCACATAAACCCATGGTTGAGGGATTCATACATGTAGAAAATACAAGTGGTACTTAAGCGCACATTTGTTGGCCATGCTTGTAACCCCTTTTGGTACCCCTTCGAGTGGTAGCGCATTACACATCACCTGTGTATGGATCGGACTAGATTACCTGAAGCCCTCTTTAGATAAACTGATCGGCTTCCTGATTTCTATAGTGTCACTGAGAACAACACTCGGGAAGATACTCTCTAGTACCTGGGTAGTCGGGTAGTATGGCTAAGGGTACAGTCTATCCTCCTTAGTTAGTTCCCTGAGATATTGGGCCGAGTACTACTGTTGGACCCCACACATATATCAGAGAGATATAGCATAGGGCAAACCCTTGTCTGTAGAACCCTTGAATACCTAACCCTTGGGGACAAAAACATAAACAAATTAAAACAAACAAGATCTATTGCCACGCAACTGTGTTCGGGTTGCCAAGTAAATACACATTTCTTTCTGGTTAAGCATTTGGGCATTTCCTCTCTGCAGTATTCTTCAGACCGAAGTATAACTCCATAGGAGTATAAGTCTGGAAATTTTTTCACCATTATTTGAGACCTATTCCATTGGATTCATCTCTTTTCCCTTATCACATTCATCCATGTCATTTTTCGACAAACTTTTTGACCTCGCCCGCCCCTTTTGAGCTCCCCCATCCTCATGGCCCATACCTGTAGCCAAGACTTGGAAGCTCGCTTCAACACCTTGCAATCTGGTCTCATCGAGACCCAACAAGAAGTGAAACAACTCAGTGGCAATGTTGTTGCCATCAATACAACCATGCAGTCCTCAATGGAGGAAATCCAACAAGTCCTCACCACCCATCTTGAATCTGTATTTTCCGCACTCTGCACCAAACTGCATATCCCTACAAATAACCCTTCTTCTTCCTCACCTCCACATACTGAAGGTGACCATTCCTCTCATTCCCATAACTTTCAAAACCATCACTTTCAACGTGACCTATGCCTTCCACTGGTAGATGTGACCAAATTTAATGGGTTGGACCCCACTGGTTGGGTAACCCAAATGGAACATTATTTCTCTTTATACGGCATTACAACTGACTTGGCCAAACTCTGGTATGGTTTTCTCCATCTATATCAAGAACGTTGGCAATGGTGGCAATGGAGAAAAACTTCTCGTCAAGGGTATATTGCTTGGACACACTTTATGGCAGAGATTTATGAACACTTTGACAATGACACCAACCATTTGGGTCATTTGAAAAAGTTGAAACAATCAGGAACAGTCGAAGACTTTATAGCTTCCTTTGAGCATTTGGCTTTTCAGACAGAGGGCATGTCTGATGCCTTTTTCCGAGAATGTTTTATCAGTGGCCTCAAGGATGAGATGCGGGCCCATGTCCTCATCGCTTAGCCTCAGAGTTGGGTGGAGGCTACTAAAAGAGCTAAAGAAGCACAACAAGTTGTATCTTCTCAAAACTAGAAACCCTCATTTATCCCTCGCCATAAACCAATAAATCCCACTATTCCCTCCGCTCCACTAAAGATCCAAAAATTGACCAAAGCTTAAATGGTTGAACGCCAACTCAAAGGCCTTTTTTATAATTGTGATGACAAATATTTCCTGGGCCACAAGTGTAAGGAAAAAAAGTTTTTTATGGCCATCTCCGAGGATATTTCAAAAGAAGATATTGAAACTCCCCTTGTGTCTGAGTCACCTGAAATCCTAAACATAACCCCTCCCTCAGACCCTCCTGAAGTAGAAGCAACCATTTCCCTCAATGCCCTCACTGGTTTCTCCGCTCCCCAAACCCTCAAGCTAATCGGTTACATCAAGCATCGGAAGGTCATCATTCTGATTGATGGTGGAAGCACCCATAATTTTATTCATTGCCACATAGCCCAAGAAACTCATTGCTACATCCATGCTGTCAATGATTTCCAAATCATGATTGCTAATGGCGACTGCATGAAATGTGGAGGGCGTTGTGAAAATGTGTGTCTCCAAATTGATGACTACCACCTGAAATCTCATATGTTTTCTATCGACATGGGAAGTTGTGACATTGTGTTGGGTGCAGTCTGGCTAAGGACTTTGGGTCCCATTCTCATTGATTTAAAGGAATTAACCATGCAATTTGACGAGGAGGGCCACCAATATAAGTTCCAAGGAATCACCACCAGTTCGCCTGAGATCATTAGTTCCCATCGCATGGAAAAATTGCTCAAAAAGAGTCATTATGGTGTTATTGCTCAACTTCATGCCATACAAGCAACATAAATACCCTTTGTGCCGCAAGACCTCCAAGCCATCCTTTCTAAACATCAAGTTGTCTTTTCCAGTCCCCAAGGATTCCCTCCTTCATGTGGTGATCATGATCATTCCATTCCCCTTGTACCCGGAAGCCTTCCTCCCAATATTTGTCTGTATCATCACCCCTTTTCCCAAAAAAATGAAATTGAAAAAATGGTCCAGGAACTCCTTAATGCAGGCGTTATTTTCCCTAGTACGAGCCCCTACTCTTCTCCTGTGGTCATGGTCCTGAATAAATAAGGTTCTTGGCGAATGTGTCCTAACTTCCGTTCCCTCAACAAACTTACCATTAAAGACAAATTTCCCATTCCTATCATTGATGACCTCCTGGATGAACTGAGTGGTGCCCAATTCTTTACTAAAATTGATCTTCGTTCGGGCTACCACCAGATACATATGAAAGAGGTAGACATTCCCAAGACTTCCTTTAGAACTCATGAGGGCCACTATGAGTTTTTGGTCATGCCCTTTGTCTTATGTAATTCCCCCTCCACCTTCCAAAGCCTCATGAATCATGTCTTACGTCCTTTTATCTGTCATTTTGTCTTAGTTTTCTTTGATGATATCCTCATCTATAGCAAGACCTGGACATAACATCTTTCTCATGTGGATTGAGTTCTCCATCTACTCTCTCAACACCAACTTTTTCTGAAACAATCTAAATGTGCTTTTGGCGCCTCAGAAGTAGAGTACTTGGGTCATCTGGTTGGCAAAGATGGCATCAGGATGGATCCTAAAAAGATTGAATCTATGGAAGACTGGCCTCACTCAAATACTCTCAAAAGATTGCGTGGATTCCTGGGCTTAACAGGTTATTATTGCAAGTTTGTTAAGAATTAAAGAAAGATTGTAGCACCTCTCACTTCTCTCCTAAAAAAGAACTCTTTCACTTGGAATCCAGCTGCTGCTCAAGCTTTTCAAACCCTGAAGATGGCCATGTGCACCACTCCATTCCTGGCCCTTCCTGATTTCACAAAGACCTTTGTCTTGGAATGTGATGCTTCAGGGAAAGGAATTGGTGTTGTCCTTATGCAAGAGGGTCGACCTTTGGCCTTTACCAACAAGCAACTATCTAAAAGAAATATGGGAAAATCTATCTATGAAAAGGAAATGTTGGCTATTATGCATGTCGTTGATTTGTGGCGCCCTTATCTATTAGGGAAATGCTTCCAAATTAATACAAACCATCAAAGCCTCAATTATTTTTTGGAACAACGCATTTCCTCCCCGAAGCAACAAAAATGGGTAACTAAGCTATTTGGCTATGATTATGAGATAATTTACAATAAAGGAAAAGAAAATGTGGTTGCGGATGCACTTTCCCGCAAATATGAAGATGCATGATCCCTTTTTTCTCTTTCCTTCATTGTACCAGATTGGCTCCAAGTTGTTCGCTAGGAATGGCTACAAATCCCAAAAGTTCACAACTGATTCAACAATTGCATTCCAGTGCTCCTGCTCCCCCAGGGTATTCTTGGCTCCATGATGAGCTTTGATACAAAGGCCGTTTTTATTTAAGTAAACAATCAAAGCTTAAATCCACGGTACTTTCTGAGCTTCTTGTTACATCGAAAGTGGGGCACTCAGGGTTCACCAAAACCTATGATAGGGTCAAACATTTTTTTTTCTGGGATGGTATGAAACAGGACATTCGTACTTTTGTCGTCAAATGTGATGTGTGTCAACGCAACAAGGGAGAAACAGTCAAATCTCCGGGAACACTACAATCGCTCTCGATTCCACCTACTATTTGGAAGGACATCTCTATGGGTTTTATTACAGGATTACCCAAATCGGGAAATAAATCAGTCATCATGGTGGTTGTTGATCGCCTTTCCAAGTATGCTCATTTCTGTACTCTTCAACACCCGTTTACAACATCCACGGTGGCTCAAATTTTCATAGATCAGGTCGTCAAGCTTCATGGCATGCCACACTCTATTGTTTCTGATCACGACCCAACTTTCACAAGAAATGTTTGGCAAGAACTTTTCAAGCTACAAGGCACCCAATTGCATCTCAATACAACTTATCATCCCCAGACTAATGGTCAAACAAAAGTTGTCAACAAGTGTTTGGAAACATATTTGAGGTGTTTTGCCTTAGAAAAGAAAAATCGGTGGGCTCAATGGTTACCCCTAGTTGAATGGTGGTACAACACTTCATACCATATAGCTACACGCATGACTCCTTTTGAAGCAATATACGAAAAGAAGACACCTTCAGTTCTCTCATACTTACCTGGTGTCTTGAAGGTCCAGGCAGTTGACCAAACACTTACAGTTCGAGAGGCTATTCTCCGTACCCTCAAAGAGAATTTGGTCATGGCACAGAATTGCATGAAGCAACAACCAAATCAAGGTCACTTTGAACATCAATTTGAAGAAGGGGATTAGGTGTTTCTTCGCTTGCAACCTTACAAGAAGAATTCCCTCAAGGCCGAGCATTGTCAGAAGTTAGCACCCAAATTATGGTCCTTATACAGTTCTCAAGCATGTAGGACAGGTGGCCCATCAGTTAGCTTTGCCCAGTCATTCAAAGCTACATCTTGTTTTTCATGTTTCCTGCTTAAAGAAGGTGATTGGAACTAAGCGCCAAATTCAAACCAACCCTCCCAAGTTAGCCGAAGAAGGATCCATTTGGTTACAGCCACAAGAGATTTTGGACTAGCGTGAGCATCGCCTGCGTCAGAGAACCATCAAGGAAGTGTTAATCCAGTGGAAATATACAACTCCAACAGATGCCACTTGGGAACCACCTACCATTCTGCAACAATTTCCACATATCCATCCTTGAGGACAAGGTTGTTTTTAAGGGGGAGGACATGTTAGGGTCCTAACCCGCACATAGGTAGAACAATATTTCAGATGTAATAAAGGTCAATATTAAGAAGGCCTTGCAATAAAATAGAATAAGTCAGATGTAAGAAGACCTAATAGAAGCTTCCGCTTCTAGAAGGATCTTCCTCTAGATGCTTCTTTTGATAGACATATTTAGTATAAATAAGAGTTGAGGGTATGAGAACCCTAGCTTGGATATTATTGTAATAGAGCTCTACTCAACTAGAGGTTGTCCCCTCAAAGAGGCCCGTGAACATTGCTTTCAGATTCAAAGTGTTATTTCTGTTGTTATTCTTATACCATTTATGTGCTATTTTGGTGAATGTTTTGGTTATATTGTTGTTATTCTACCATTTATAGCATTTTATTTATGTTCTGTATACTTTTTATATCTGGTATATTACAGTTTCTTATAGGCCCAAGTGACAGGTCCTGAACCAAGGCTGAAAACATAACCTGCAGTAGACTTCTGATCATCAGGATCACCGACCCAATCTGAATCAGTGAAACCAACCAATAAAGGAGTCCCCCCTGAACTGTAATGTATCCCGAACTGAACTGTACCACAAACATAACAATGTATCCTTTTAGCTGCTTTCCAATGGATTTCATGGGGTGTTTTCATATACCGGGCAACAAGACCAACAACAAAGGAAAGATCAGGACAATATGAGTCAAGTATATGAGGCTACCAACTAACTGACGGTACAGGGTGGAATCAACTTCGGGAGAAGTACAAGTGGCAGTAAGCTTGACTCCAGACTAGAAGGGAGAAGGGGATGGTTTACAATCATCCATGTGAAAGAAACGAAGAAGGTCACAAGAATACTTAGACTGGGAAAGAAAAATTGCTTCATTGGTTTGCAAAACTTGGAGACCAAGGAAATAGTGCAAAAAACCTATGTCTTTCATTTCAAATTTCTCCTTAACGTTGGTTTTCACATGGTTTAAACATTTTGAGTCACTACAAGTAAGGATAAGGTCATCAACATAAAGGACAAGGATTATGAGATGGATTCCTACTTTCTTGGTATAGACATTAGGATTAGAATGGCATCTAGAGAATCCAATGGCAATAAGAAAGTTGTCCATTTTATAATACCAAGCTCAGGGAGCTTGCTTGAAACCACAAAGAGATTTATTAAGGTGACAAATAAGTCTAGAGTCATTCTCGACATAGCCAGGAGGTTATTCCATGTAGATTTATTCTTGCAACTATTCGTGCAAGAAGGCGGATTTAACATCCATCTGATGGACCTCCCATTTATGTGAGGAAACAAGGACAAGAACAAGGAAGATGGAATTCATTTTGGCTACAGGGGAAAAGGTTTCATTATAGTCAATTCCTTCAACTTGGGAAAATCCTTTGGCAACTAACCAATCCTTGTGTCTTTCAACACTTCCATTTGATGCATACTTATTTTTGTAGACCCATTTACATCTCACAAGTTTTCTTCCTTTTGGAAGAGGTACAAAATCCCAAGTATCGTTTTCCATTAAAGAACGATACTCTTCATTCATTGTTGTATCCCAATCTAGATGACCTAAAGTTTCTGCAAATGTGTCTGGATCATGAGTTTTTGAAACTTCAACCAAAGAGAAGAGGCTCGCTAGAACTGTGAACGTGTTCGACGATGATCTAAAGGATCACCAACAAGATTACCAATTGCTTATCGTGTTGAACAGACCCATCTAGGAAGCGGTGGAGCTAGTGTTGGTTCATGTTCAAAGGACTCATCTAGAGGAAGGTGAGAAGGCGGAGGTGGATTTTCATCCTCACTGTCATCGTCTGAAGAAGAAACCAAAACAGAAGAAGGCACAAATTTCGAAGATGGATCACAGGCTGAAGAAGGCACAACTGTCGAATTAGGCTCACATGCCAAAGAAGGCACAAACGTCGAATTAGGCTCGCAGGCCAAGATATTTTCATTAAATTTAGCATCTCTTATAATAATGATTTCATTACAATGTGGTTGAAGAAGTCTATAATATTTGACATCTTCAGAATAACCAACAAATATAAACTTCTCACTTTTAGGCTGCAATGCTTTCCTTTTCTCATCAATAATGTGAGCCCATGCTATAATGCCAAATACACGGAAGTGACTTTCATCTGGTTTAATTTTAGTCCAAGCTTCTTCCAGTGTTATGCTTTTAAGAGCCTTTGTGGGAGTGTGATTTACTATGTAATTTTCACAGTTGATGGCTTTTGCCCAATACTTTAGACGTGGTCCCTTAGATTTGATCATATAATTAGCCATTTCGTTTAATGTGCAGTTTTTTCTCTCAGAAACACCATTTTGTTGTGGTGTATATGGAACAATGTATTTCATTTGGATTCCCTATGTAGTGCAGTAACTTGTAAAATTATTGTTCACATATTCGCCTCCATTATCTGTTCTTAACCTTTGAATTTGATGTCCAGATTGCTTTTCTACAAGTGCCTTGTAGGCCAAAAACTTGTCAAAAAATTTGGTCTTAAGTTTTAAGAAGTAAACCCAAGTATGTCTGGAAAAGTCATCAATGAAAGTTAAGAAATACTTGCACCCAAAAAAAGAAGGAGAAGAAAGTGGACCACACATATCACTATGAACAAGTTGCAAAGGACCCAAGGTGTGCCAAGAGGCACGTTTGTCAAAACTGTCCCGATGATGTTTGCTGCGAACACAACCGGAACAAACACCATCTATGCATGAAACAAGAGGAAGACCAATCACCATCTATTGATTACATAGTTGCTGCAATGAGAGATAGTTTAGATGACCAAACCGCTCATGAAAAAGTTTGCTCAAGTCATCGCTAAGAGCAACAAAAATAGGTGAAAAAGATGATGACCCAAAGTTGTCAAACTTGTACAACCTGGTAATATCATCAACAAGTCCAGTTACAAGAATATGCTTAGTATCTTTTAGATCCTTGATTACAAATTGGTGAGGTGAAAACTCTATGGTTTTACCTTCACCTAAATGAGTGATTTGATATATTGATAGAAGGTTACAAGAAAGACTTGGAACACATAATACATCATTTAAATGACCATTTTCTACTAGAATTGTTCCAGATCCTTCAACACTGAGAGATCTATCATCACCAAAAAATATTTTCTTGGTGTTACATTCATTTAGAGCAGAAATATGTCTCTATCCTTAGCCATATGATAAGATGCTCTAGAATCAATAAGCCACTCATCAGAAGTAGAAATAGAAGTTGTATTGAAGGAGAAATTGGAAGTTGAAAGTGCATGTCCATGAGAAGAAGAAGAAGAAGTAGGATCAATATTTATGTTGTGCTTCATCATCGCTGCTTCTAAAGCTGCCATCTTCTTGAAACATTTGGACTCATCATGACCATCTTTATCACAAAAGTTGCAATGTCTGTCGGTCTTCTTATTTTTATATTTTGGTCATTTGTCTCCATTAGGAGCAGAAGCTATTTGAGTGGGTTTGAGACCATTATATTGCTTGCTTTTGTGGTGAGGATGTTGCTTCTTGAGATTCTTGGGTTTATCTTTTTGATGGGAAACTAAGGATTTGTTGGAGGTACCTACAGTGTTGATCACTCCAAGTTGTACTAACTTATCTTTCTCTCTAATCAAAGCATCGCAAAATTTCTCAAGACTGGGTTTTTGATAAGCTTCCCCTAGAGCCTCTTGCATGGCATAAAAGGTATATACAAACACAAAATATGCACTACCTAGCT
Source organism: Picea mariana (assembly GCA_032191745.1). NCBI lineage: Eukaryota > Viridiplantae > Streptophyta > Pinopsida > Pinales > Pinaceae > Picea > Picea mariana. Next base: position 80,366 of record JASDQU010307647.1, read on the forward strand.
TAGAAAGAATAATATAGATGCAACGATCTTTGTCTATCTTTATCTTACATTCTTCACATTAAATTCTGAGTGTTTTAAACTTAGACAGATAGTCTTCAATGCAAGAAAAATCACTTGGACTTAAATTTAGTACTTGATTTTCTAATAGTTGTGCTCGAATAATATTGTGTTTACCAAAAATAAATTCAATCTTTTCCCAAGCTTCTTTGGGTTTATCAATTGATTGAAGGTGGAACCTTAAATAAGGAGAGATAGACATTCTGATTGATCCACATGCTTCGCCATTCCTATTATCCCATTTGGATTTCTTATCAACATCAGTGGGTGTTGTTTCCTTTCCCAAGGTAATCTGGTACAAGTCTTTACTTCTTAATAAATCCTCCATATGGGATTTCCATTGGAAGTAGTTGGTGCTGGTAAGTAAGATATTACTTGTAGAATCCATATTAAATATATAGATAATATGGATTTAAAAACTAAAACTGAAGATCTGAATGGAAACATCTCGAAAAGTTATGCGGTTTTAAAAAAAAACGACACTTAAAATGGACTTCGGATGTGAGAGTTATGCCCTTTTTAAAAAGGCATAAACAGTAACCAAAGGACCATGTGGTGGTGTAAGTTGCTTTACCCGCTTTTATAAAGAGAAGTGGGGATCACTTTTACAATGAAGTTACTTCATGAAAAATAAATAACTTTAAAATAAAATATTAAATCTACTTATAATGATTCACTTTTATACTTTTTTTTTTTTTTGTCTGGAGGAATCAACAACTAGTTGGGCACGTGCTCGCGTTACATGTGGCCATGTTATCCAACCGCTACCACTATAACCTCCAGGTGTGCCCACGATGCCCCTTACGTGGCACACAAGGTAAGTCGGGGGGAGTTGAACTCGAAACCTCATGGAACTTCATTTTCACGGCACTTGCCAATTGAGCTGCCCCCCCGGGGGCGATTCACTTTTATACTCGAAGTGAAATACACTTTGCAATTTTACCATGAACTTTTTCAAAAAAAGTAAAAAAAGAGAGATTTGAACTCAAGACCTCTTACTTAATAAGACAATTTTTAACCAAATGGGATAGAAAAATATATTGTATTGTTTCGCAAGATTGTTGTTGTTGTTGAAGACGGCCTTGGAGAGTGTGCTTAAAAAAAGTTATTTTTACACAAGAAAAAAATTTCACTTCTCGATGACAACAAGGGTTAGATCTTGGTTAGCTTACCTGAAAGATGCACCTTTTCCTATGTGTTTCTGATTTGCCGAGATCACATAGGTCACGGGGAAAAGAACATACACAGATCTAAAAGAGTAGCAACCCAAAAAACAAATAATATCAAACCGAAATAAAAACCAAAATAATACTTTGCAAAAATTAAAAAAATGTGTATTCACGCTTTGTACCTTTGAATCTGACTATAATGGCCGTATCTTAGAAAAAATGAAACCTTTTCGAGTGAAACGAAAAGTTTTCCTGACTGAAACAAGTGCTCCAGATGCAATGGACCAGTCCTCTTATCCCATAAATGTACGGAAATGACAGAAAATGGAGATGAGGCAACTCGGCTTCACGATCTCAATCTACAACAAGAGAGGGTCTTCAAGCGTTCTCTGATACCATGTTCGACAACACAGGTATTCCAACAGAAGTCAAACACCTTCAGTAACCACTAAAATAACCAAATCAAAGATCAACACACTGATGTTTTCATGTGGTAAAACCCCTACGAGGAAACATCTACATCCCTAGCCAATGTGACCACTTGGAGCAGTTTATTAATGCAAAAGAAAAAGATCAAAAAGATATTTTAGAAGAGATTTTCTCACAATCGATCATTGGAAAATGACCCTCCATGCTATTTAAATAGATATCATGGACCAATCGGGTGTTAATCCACGGATCAATGGCCGTTAATATCGAGGAGAGTATGAACCATCGGATCACTCTATGTCGGGAACATATCGTGACCATCGGATTTCCTAACTATAAATGCATACTAAAGAAACACACTAGGAAACAAACTTTTACCTAACGACACATTAGACCAAGTAGACATTAACTAACTCTGAAGTGTCTAAATATCTTAACATCCAATCCACTGTAAAATACCTCTTATTGTTGTTTTCGTTTTTGTGATTGCTGGTGGGTTTTCTGGTAGTTTTTTTTAATGGATAGTTTTGGTTTTGATTCCAAATATAGTTTTCAAATTGCATGAAAATACTACAACACAGTACCAAAGGAAATACAACAACTATATTATTGGAATATTGGTTGTTGTCATTGATGTCAACCCTAGTCATGGGTTTTGGACCGCAAGATTGATAAAGGTATTTGGACATGAGGGACAATGCACATGCATATACAACACCCATGAATGGATAGTATACATCATGTTGTTTCCGTTGGTATGCAGCACGTCACGTGGATCCTCATGGTTGAGGAGAAATGAATTTTTGAAGATGACAAAGTGAATTGAAGAAGGAAGCACATGTAAGCCCTGAAGATAATTAAAGAAAAGAATTACAAAATAAGAAAGTGTCAGGTCAGACCTAATGTTAAAAGAAAGTGACATAAATGGTATAAATAAACATCATTATACATTCATTTGATACAAGTTGAATTTCAGAGGAAATAAGAAGTAAAGAAGGCCGGATTTCAAGGGAGGATGAAGTCTTTTGGTGATGTGTTATAAGGTATGTTATTTTCAGGTCATCTTACCATTTTTGCTATAACTTTTTTTCTAGAACGATTCAGATGGTGAAATTGCTATGGTATTGATAATACATATCAATGTACCTCTGGTAAAAATTTCATCTCTTGATTCGCTATAATTATGGAGATAAACTTTGTGGAAGATAGGGTTTGTGACCAGTCCTGAAGCTAGTCAATAAACATGTGTTCCGGGTAAAACAGTCATAACTTATTCATAGAGAATCCAAATTAAGTGGGACAAATTTCATTGGAAAGAGTACGGACTTTAGTTTCTTTTCTGTGAGTTTCAGAATCATATGTTAATTATTGATCACGGGGCATTCTGTCAAGTTCACTCTCCTGAATAGACCAGAATTGAATAAAGTCTACCATTCTTTCTATAACCTCTTTTTGGGGAGGATTCAAGGAGTGAAAATTGGAGAAGTTTCAAAGAATACATTGAGTAATATTATCTATAGGATCAAAGTACTCCAAGAATTGAAGAAATGCAGAAATTGAAGAAGTCTAAGGAAGCATTATTAGGTTCTATGTGATGATTGGTTGATGGTGATGATTTAATGTAAAGTTTTATTATCTCTCATATATTCTTGGGTGGAAGGAAGGGGAAAGGATGGAGAGTTAAATCCTCTCTTGATATTGGAGGATTGTATCTTCCTCTTGGAGGTTTATCCCTCCCTTTACATTTGGAAGCTGTAGCTACCTTTGGAAGTCATTAATTCCCTTGAACAATAACTATTGATTATTTCTCATATATTGTGCATGGTGTATTGTGGTGTATTGGTGTAACTCTTATACTATTGTTCATTTCTCATTGGATATAGTTGAATGGTTTAAGTATAAGTTGAAAAAGGTTTTAAATTGTACTTGATACTGATTCACCCCCCTCTAAGTATCAACATATATCACTATAACAACAAACATGCATCCCAAATAAGATCTGATTTTTATTATGTTTTTATTGACCTCATTAGATAATCTTATCAATATCTGAAAGAATAAGAGAAATATAGTGTTGTAGATGGTTGCAGTTGACTGGTGCGACCTCTACCAAGCTAAAAAACAATGAGGAAATCACCTCTACAAGCCCCCATGACCTATAGCCAAGGAATACACCCCTCCTGCTATATTTTAGACCCTTTTTACATGAAACTATGTTGCAGTAAGAAAGAACTCACTCCCATCCAAAATTGGATTCCACACATAAGGAGATTTGTTCTTATCACCATAGATTCAACCTCTACCTTATTAGATCCATTTTCCAATCGAAATACAACCCGTAAACAAGATGATAGCTCTTACAATACCCAAAATTAGTCTCCACAAATAATATGGCTCATTCAATAAGATAATACGACCTCCAGAAATAGAGATCATCCTTTCCCAAAAGAAACAAGATTTCTACAAAACCCCATTATGTTGGGAAAGATTGATCTATGTCCTCAACAATGAACACAAGTGCAAAACCTAGATGGTCTTCCCCACCAAATGGATAGGGTGGAATATTTTACCACCAAAACCTAATCAGCTAGGGTGGAGTCTTTCACCACCAAAACCAATCCAAACAAGGGTTTCATCCAAACCCCAAAGGCCCCAAGAGCTATCCAAATCAAATCAGAAATAATCATCAACATAATGAGAGGAAATGAGCCCCTATCTCGTATTTATGTCCCTTTCACCTCTTTTCCCTTCAAGTGAATTTTTAATTCATCTTTAATATTTTCTCCTAAAATCACTTTATTAACTTAATAAACCTTTTTACTTCAAAAAGTGATTTATTCGACTTTAAAGCATTCTTGACCATTGAAAGTCAAATTTTCTTCATCTCAACATTTAGAGATTTTCCTCTCAGTTCCAACAATCTATTACACTAAGGTACCTATATTAGATAACTTATTAAAATGACACCCTTGATGAAATCCATTAATTATTTCTCAATAATACTCCCAAATTACGGGAACAGCTGAAATCCAACGAAATTGAAATCTGACTATGCGGGAATGACGCTGATGATGAAAAATGATAAAAAAAACCTATGCAAGAATCAAATAGGTCCTATAAACCTCCTAGTCTCATTGATACCATCCAATTACCCCTCTGATCAGGCTGACAAAAACCCATAAATTCATCTCCAACTGCAGAGCAAGGGAACCCGAAAATGGGGACATTACACCTTCCTAAAATCAAGGGGTAGGCCCT
>JASDQU010307647.1:97607-110117 GCA_032191745.1 Picea mariana
GATTCTCAGGTATTTGAGAGGTACTACTACACATGCATTATGTTTTGGAGGTTCAAACACTTTTCTATAGGGATATGTTGATTCAGATATGGCAGGTGATAAAGACAACAGGAGGAGCACCATAGGGTATGTTTTTACTATAGGTGGAACAATAGTAAGTTGGATTTCAAAACTGCAAAAGGTTGTTGCACTTTCAACAATAGAGGTAGAGTATGTTGCTGCTACAGAGGCTAGTAAAGAAATGATCTGGTTACAAAGGTTTATGGAGGAATTGGGAAAGAAGCAGGAGAATAACAGGTTGTACTGTGACAGTCAGAGTGCCATTCACCTTGCAAAGAACTCAGCCTTCCATTCAAAGACTAAGCATATATATTTGAGGTACCAATTCATATGATCCACCTTGGAAGATGGACAATTGAAGCTGGAAAAGATACACACTAGCCAGAATCCTACAGACATGTTAACAAAGGGAGTAACCAGGGAGAAACTGAGTTCTTGATCAGTTTCAGTTGGTCTTCAAGAATGAAGATGAAGATGAGAAATTTTCCAGGTCCAAGAAGGTTCAGAGTTCAGCATATAGAACAGCGGTGGAGTTGTTGAGATCAGTCTCCAAGTGGGAGATTGTTGGTTGTGGAGCCTGATTATCTTCCTGATTTATAGGTCTTTTAATTTCAACCATGTTTACACCCCATGAAGTATTTACACCCCAGAAGTATGTACACTCTTCCACGTGGGGGAGTGCAGAGGGGGGGTACCCCCTCTACAGGGTCCGGGGGGCCTATACCCCTGGTTGGGGGGTCTGGGGGCAAGCGGGCCCCCAAAGCAAAAATTTCCTTGTAAAAGTATATTGTAATTTCATTGTAAATCTGGACCGTTCATTATAAGGTCGCAGATCTAACGATAGAGATTATGTTAGGGTTTTTTTCCCTAGAAGGCAACCCTCTTTTATGAGGGAAATGTATTGCGGCTATGGATGATGGTGAATATTGTATTCTGAGAGAGGAGACTGTGAGAGAAAGTAGAGGAACTTACAACAGGTTTTTCTGTAGGTTGTATCCCTTCATTTGCTGGATAATAATAAAGGAAGGACCTGGCAATTTCTCTGGTGGACGTAGCCCACACTGGGTGAACCACGTAAATCTGTGTCTCTCTTGTATTGTGTGTCTTCTGTGTTTTTTTTCTGCATTTGTTTTATTTTATTGCTCCGCGGTCCTATTTTTCTAACACAAAAATATCCCCCTCTGGCATTGATGAAAACACCAACATTGATGTCAACACCAATCATTAATGGAAATATTGAAGGAAACACTTAGACATGGAAATTATCATGCTCCCTCTGTGATCATCGCTCCTTATCAATGTTCATTGCTCCTTATCAATGTTTCTATCTCTCCCCCTTTGACATCAATGGAAAAGGGTATATCTCTTTGGGGATGCTCCCCCTGACTAAAATCTCCTTGAGGCTGCTTCCCCTGTCTGCACTGTCCTTTGAGATGTTCTCCATGCATTTGATGAATCTCTCCCCCTTTGAAAAAAGGATATCACTCTGATGCAATGCTAATGGCATGGCTTCCAATGCTCCCTCTATGATAATCTCTATCATCTCTCCTCCTTGAATCATACCTTTGCAACCAATCATGAGAAAAGAATAACTCTCCTTGTGGGTATGTCTCCCCTTATCTTCTCTGCAAGATGCTGGGTAATCATTGTGAACAATATGCTACCACTGAAATCTTCTTCTGCTGCGGATGCTGCTGCTCTATCATAAACACCGATCAACTTCTCAACAATATTGCATCAAGAATACCATGCTCTGTTATTTCTTTGACGATCCTTGGACCTGTCCATGTATCATACATTGATCCATCAATATATACATGTATGATCAACTAGTGCATCAACCATGTACCAACCCTGTATCACCAACCAGTGCATCAAGTGTGCACCAAATCTGTATCACCAACCAGTGCATTAACCATGCACCAAACCAACCTATCACAACAGTCTCATCAATCACATCATATCCATTCACCAAGACAACTCTCAACTATATGCACAATATTTCCAAGATGTGCAACAACCAAGACTACTCACAAACATCAATAAAATGTACCACAATCAAGATGTGATTCTAAAAGTATATCCATACATATATGCTACATCATCCATAGACCATGTGCCAACTAGAAAGTGCCTCTAACAATGTACAAAGTGTGTACCAATCATGCATCATCCATAGATCAAGCTATGACTCATCAATATGTATCAATATCACCATAACATGTGCCAAACATGCACATCATCCATGTACCATACACCATATACCATGAAATGTATCTCAACCATATGCCAAGAATATGTGCTAGATGTGTACCAAACATGTACTTCAACAATATACTAAAGATATATGCCAATGTAACCAACATGAGTCCTCTATTAATGCATCAATACCAATAACATCATCAACCATACAACATGCCAACCATGTACCTCAAATAGGTGTCATATCACTCATGATATGCCTCAACCAAGTACCATAAACCATGTGCCAATGTATCTAAGATATGCATCAACAATGTATCTCAACATGCAGGTCTCATTCAACATGCACCATATATGCCAACTCATCAACTAAGTTTCTCAATCATGTACCCAATATGTACATCAACCAAATGTCAAGATATTCAACAACTAGGCCTCCAACAATACATCACACTATCATCAACCCATGTGCCAACAATTCACTAACAATATGTCCCAATATGTATCTTCAAGCATGAACTAACCATATACCAAGATTACCAAACAAATTCTTCTTACAATATACCTCAAGATATATCAATAGAGCTCACATATGTACCAACCATGTACTACAACAGATCTACCTAAAAAACATTTACTACAACAAGTATAATGCAACAATAATACCTATAGACATGTACCAAGAATATGCCTCAATAGATCAATGATGTACCTCTATCTCGTATCACATTAACCATGATATGCCTCATAAACAAGGTGCCATAATATTGCTGATAAGTATTTAACATAACCAACACTTTACTTTTACAGAAATACCTCAATCCACACACTAGAGTTTGTACCATGCATCCAAGATAGGAATCAATCATATACTCAAAAACACAACTATATATCATCACCATACATTCATAAAACACACATACAAACAAACCTTTATTCATGAAAACCTGAACCATACCATCACAGACCCTGCATAAACTGTGCTGTACCATCAAACCATGCTGCAACTCATATGTACAACCATTTTTTAGGGCTTTACCTCATGTACACGACTTTTCTTCAGACAACTCGCATATGTACGTGACCTTTCTATACATCACCTTGCGTATGTACGTGACTGTTCCCACAGGAGCCCACATATGCCTATGAAAATATTAATCTTACCTCATTCTTTATGCCTTTATTAATGTCTAACTATTCAATCTTCTTCATCCACTTTTGAGAGTGTCCTGGTTTCTCAATACTTGTACTCTGAGCTTCCATCCCTCAACATTGTCTTTCTTCCATGCTCTTCTTGCCATATGGTAAGCATGATTACTCATTGACTGTCTCCTTGAATTCCAACAATCCTGGGATTTGTGGCGAAACCCACTACAACTGTAACATCTCATGGTGTGACAATGTGCAATAATGTGTCCCACAAGATTACATATCCAACATCTTAGGATGTTATTGAATCTTCCAACATCTTTCCTTTCATAATGTCTTCAATCCAAAGCTTTGTGACCATATTCATTAAATGAGAAGTAGTGAAAATTGAAAATATTTTAATACCTTTGATTTTGTGTCAACCTTGAGGGCATAGCTCTTATGAATTTTCTTTGAGGTGTAGGGATGGCTTCTTGGTGTCTTCCTTGCTCTATTCTTATGAAAGTTTCCTTTATTTTTGTAGCTTGTATTTAACCCTTTGATAATGAAGGACCTACATCATGCTTCTGAGAAGTGCTAGCTTCAGAGTGTGTTGCTTCCTTGTTGTATCCAAGACCATATTTATCATTTGGTGATCTTTGACTATCCAAGATCTCATCCAAGATTGCTGAGCTGTTCATGAACTTGATATGAGTGTTTGAATTCTCTCCTTTCCTTTTGATATCAACAACTTTTAATTTTAACTTATGGCATGATTCTTCCTTTTCATTTATCTGATTCTTCAATAGTTCTTCTATCCTTTTGGTTTCTTCAAGTTGGGTCCTTAGATTGACCTTGACTTCTCTTGTTTCTTTAATCTCTTCAAGGATTTTTCTAAGCTCATCATCTACCTTATTATTTCCTTCCGCTTGACTAAATATTTCAATGTTTAGTCTCTTGATTTCTTCTTCTTTTTCTTCTAATGGTGTCCTTTGCTTAGTTTTACTTTCTTCTTGTTTCCTGAGCATTTGTTTTAGTGCCATGATATGCCTTTGGTAATTTTCTAGGGATTCCTTAGTGATTCTTTCAAGATCCTCAAAAGCATATGGATTATCTTCTACTTATTCTAAGAATTCTATGACTTTATCCTTAAGCTTCAACATACCTTCTTCTTCATCTATAAGATAATTGTTCATTGATTATACATAAACTACTTCTAGATATTCTTCTTCATTTGTAGTAGAACATTCAACATAATTGTATTTAGAATTATTGCAATCAGGATATTTTGGAGAGTCTTTACCTTCATTGCTGACTGAGTCTTGATATGCCTTCTCTAGCTTCGACCATAGGTCCTTGGAAAAGGTACATTTTCCTATGCTTTCTTTGACATAATTTGGAATTCCATTGAAGATGGTATTGAATGCTACTGCATTATTATTCTTTGCTTCCTTTTGAGCTACACATTTTGACTGATTCTTCGATGGAATTGATCCAACAACAACTGTATCCCAAACACCTACTCCTTTTGACTTCAAATACCCTTTCACATTTATTCTCCATGCTGAGTAATCTATCTCGTCAAAGAAGGGAACTTCTTCTGCATGTTCATCCATTTGTGTGTCCATGGATCTCATTCAAGCTTGTAAGGCTTATTATGAAAGCCTTCTCTGATACCAATTGTTGGACACACCATCCACACTGAGAGGGGGGGTGAATGCGTGTAGGGATATTTTTACACTTCTTTCAAAACTTTAGTTATAAACCACTTCAAATGTATTATTCATTCATACTTAGCTACGTGCATGTATCAACAACATTCATCAATAATAGAGAACTATAAACCATCACCATAATAAACACAAAGAACACTAGATATATGTGAAACATTTTTGTATTAGGTGTTATAGGAGACTACAATCTATGGGGTTTATCAACACCAACTGAAAAGAGAACCAAATCCAAGAGAGTACCAAATATCAATACAAGACCCAACTTGCATATCTCAACACCAACTGAGATGTGAGGAATCCAATCCTCAAGTACAGGATCCAGCTTGTAGATAAAAATCAATCTGTCTAATATTCTTTATAGGTTTGCGACCTGTATATGCTGCAACATGCGTATGCACGTGCTCGATTCTCCTTAATCTTTCATATGCACACACCATGTCCTTTGAGCCATTTCACACCCTCAGAAAACTGGGTATCCAATATTCTGCAACTCTAAAACTTTGCTGACTCTGTCACATCCACCTATAATTTGTCACTGCATCCAAACTATCAGTGACCAACCTGTATCTATGCCATATCATCATATGAAAACATCTCCAACAACCTATGCATGTACCTCATGCATATATCATCATAAAACATAGATATCCCTCAACCATATAAGAACTGTACCATACCTAAAATGATTCTCTCTCAACCAACCAACCAACATACACCATATCCATATCTCACAACAACCATACCAACAATGCTTCAAGCATTCATGATACCATAATAAAATCTAAGCATCAAAACAAACATATAACCATACCAGATCTTATGTAGATGATCTGAACCTGTAGAATGCTGACATGGGAACTTGCTTCAGACTTCTAGGACTTGGCACCAACATATACTCAATTTTTCATGACCTTTTCAGTTGTACATGCCCTGTCCTTCTACATCCCATGTATGTATAATTCCTTAGCCACGACATCCCGCATATGTACGTGAATCCCTCCATTTCAACCTGTGTACACTTCAGAAACTAGGGCTTTTCCGAAGCTCTGAAATGTTCGTCGTCAACTTCAGACTTGTATAACTTCTAATGTGTCAATGAGTACCTATAATAAACCTTTCACAAGATAATAGATATTCAATGTGCTCAAAATTCTTCTTCAAAACATCACTGAAAACAACACAACATGTACTATCCATCTAGAATAGTCTGACCTACAAATTCACCGATCTTCATTACATTATTCATCAACCAAACTTGAGTTCCTTAACCACAATGCTAGGATTACTCAACCACCTAACCATTTGGACTTTCAAAGAGTCTTATCATGAGGGATTTCACCACAAGGGGACCACTTTGATAACTTTATCCAAGAGTATCTTCGCATGAGGGATTTCACCATAAGGGGACCACTTTGGAGTTCATCCATTTGGTTCTTCCTATCAACCATGACATGACATCAATGATACAACTTCATTTGTTATGAACCTTGACATCAATGAAACACATCACTATGACACCACTTAAAGCCAACCTTTTGACATCAATAAAAACATAATCCAATAATCAATAACATCAATGATACAAACAAATCACTGTGACACCACTTGAAATCAACCCTTTGACATCAATGACAACATAGTACAACAACGATTTGGCTATATGAATGGAACAAGGTTAAGTTTATTTTTATCCTACCATTTGCAATTGAGAAAGTAAAATTGAGGATAAAAGCGCTGAGATGAACTCCATTCGAGGATCTCACCTATCCATATCCACCTCGTGGAAGCATAACCCATGTAATATTACCTCACCTCTCTTCATTTTTCATGCTAGGGTTAGGTCTTTGTTTATTAGTTTTTATTACTCCCTTTCCCTAGATCGATAATCCTCTTCCCCCTGCTCTTCATATTTTTGTCTCGACCACACCCCATTTTCCAACCTTAAGTTTTGATTTAGAACTTGTTCTTTCTATGTGATGCATAAATAGTCGGCCCTTTCCCCTTCACCACGATGAACTTTGTTTCTCCCTTGAACTTAACACTTGCAAGCCACCAATATTTCCTAGGTACAAAGATCTATATATATATATATATAAGGTTCTAGGGTTTCCTCACACTCCTCTAAGATAGTCTTAATTTTCTCCCAGATTGCTCTCCTGTGTTCACGGAAAGCCCTAACTCTAAACTAGAGGCTTTCAAGGTAACTCTCTGAGCACATTGGATAAGTTACTATTAACTTCTCCGATGTGCTCATAAGAGTTAAATCTATTTCCTTTGCATATTTTCATAACCTATGGAAATAACTCCTCTGATCATATCGGAGGAGTTTCTATAGAATGTAGCCACTATGTCTCGATAATTTCAGTAATTCTTATAATTGTTCAATCATTTAACATACTCTAAATGTATCCTTTTTGCAGGTTTAGACATGTCACATCGAAAGAAGATGGAAATAAAGACGACAAGGGATGAGCCATCTAGCAGCTCCCATCAAACAATAGAGGCAGAAATTGTCGGGACTGTATATGATGATACGTCGAGACTTCTAGAGAAGGATGGAGAAAACTTAAAATGGGGAGAAGTATATTATATGTTCAAGAAGTCAAACTTATCTATGGAAGCGGAGGAGCCAAATGAGCTCTAGGAATTCAGGAACATTAGGAAGTCATGGATTTTTAGGGTGGAAACACATCCAATGGTCTTCCCTTGTGTAGTGTAACACCCTGTTTCCCCTAGTTTGTAAAAATATAACTGGACTGGCCAAGAACTATGGAAAACTCATAAATTTGAATATGTGATGTAAATGGGCCTTGAGGAAAAGGTCAATGAATGTGAATAACATTTTGAATTTATTGCAGGATTGCTGAGAGGGGATGTGCAGAAAAGAGACCACGATGGCGGTGGAAGGCACCTGAAAAGGTGGAGTTAACTTCCACTGAGAATTAATACCATATTTGAACTCCACTAGCCCAGAGAACCAAAAGAGGCTCACTGGCCCCGAATTAAATGACTCACAGGCTGGTAGGCGGACGACTTAATGAGGGATGGGGAGGTGAACTGCCTATCCATAGAGCCGTCAAGCCTGATCAGCGTGAGGGTAATCGTGCCACACGCAACCTCACAAGAGGACAAGGTGTATGGTAGAAGCAATTGAGGGGGCAGATGCAAGGGGAACTCTGGCATTACGCAGAGTATGTGATAGTAGAGAGGAAGGATTGCAACCTTCACTCCTGGTCACTGGTAGACAGAGAGACGCAGTCTCACAACATCGTGGTCTCAGCTCGGGGGTGGCTAGTGGTAAATCCACTGGGAGTCGCTACGCCTATGGTTGGGTGGAAACGAGCACCCCTCTCAGCAGTTGCACTCACTTCTGGTGTTATTTCTGATAACTGTTTTACATATTGCATCTTGAAATTCGTATGCTGATATATATATGCTCATGAACTGTGAAATTGTGAATGATTATAGTATAAGAATTTCTGTGCAGTGTTTTGATAAGAAATGGTAGATATATGCTTATAACAGAAAAAGCCACACATGGATTATGTTGATAAATGAATTTAATTATGCATACGTCGAACCAAGATAGACTTCTAGTCCGTTCTCAGGAATTTGTTTCCCCTTATCTGTCTCCAGGAATGCCCCGAAATAGACCTCTTCACAGAGATTCCCCCCTTGGAAAGGTTTACCAAGAACCTGGAAAAAGGACTTGAATGTGCAAGTCTTAACAACCCGGTACGAGGAGGAATGACCCTCTTAAAATCTCGAAGTAACATCGTAGGGATAAGTATCAACCGACGAGCGAGATTCCGTCGAAAGACCCATGGTCATTCACGACTGTTAGATTGACGAAAGAAACAAGGTCGTTACATACCTTGCCCCTTTTCCTCTACCTTCGTGAATAGCGAGGAAATCGGGATCGTAGACCCCCAAGGTCCATGAGAACATCTGGACCGTTGATTTTTCCACATCCATGAGGTAGTGGGAGAATGTGCAACATGGGACATATCTAAGCCGTTAGATTTTAGCCAGAAAAACTCGACAACCGTTAGATCTGTTAAGAGATGCCTGAGGGTTAAGCCCTCGTGAACAGAAGGTTGAAAGTCTCGACGAGAGGCGTGGCCATCGGGATATCGACATTCGTGAAATCGGGAGTCATGATGACATGAGGTCGGGGATTTTCATAGTGAAAATCCCAGAATCAATATGAGCCGTCCATAATAGAAGGACACGTGGACAAAATCGGGAGCCCGTCGACATTTCGAGGATCGAAGGGACAAGTTGTAGGAGTATTTTGGCATCAGAAACTCCGAAATCATGAGAAGTGATCAGGATCTTCCATATTAGGAGGACACGTGGAAACAATCGGAGCATGCAGGCAAAGTCCCGAAAGGAAAGTCATCCATCGGGAAATCGGGAATCCCATGGACAAGAAGTCCATACACTTCGAAGTTGCGAAGTCCGGAATCCCGACAAAGTGAAAAGCACCCATTGTAGGGCCAACTGTCCTTATATCGGCATATCGGGATTCGGCGGATCACGAATCCTAAGGACGAGTACATTTTGACATTGGAAACCCCGAAATCGCGAGAAGCTATCAGTACCGTCCATGTTGGAGGACAGGTGGCAGAGATCCAGGGATCTCGCGAACTTAGAGGTTCGCAAGGTAAGAGCCCAAAGGTTGGGTGCTCCAAGTTGCGAGTAGCGAAGTGCTGATATCCGAGCTGAGAAAACATGTGGCAGGACCACAAGGTGGGGCCCACATGGTTGACAGGTGGACGTGCGTTGCCTGGAGAAAGGAGTCAATGCTCTATTGACTTCTCACGTCTCGGGGATTTGCGGAGTATTGGCACGAGAGCTCAACCCTTCGACTCACGAAGGGGTGAGTAGCGAGAGGTGATAAAGTTTATCCTAGCCAATGGTCACGTGTGGAAGGCGCTGAAAGAAAGGATCTATACCCATTTCGTGATCTTGGGTATCGCGAGATTGGGAAGGAAGAGTCAAGAGTTTTGACTCGCGAACTCGCGAAATGGCGAGTTGCAACAAGAGGCTTTGGGAATAGGCCTTGGTCATAGCACTGTGGTCGCTTGGGAAAGGTAGAGCTCGGGCCTAGTGCTGTTCGCACAGGGGAGCTACCGAAAAGGACCTGTGGACCAGGGCATAGCCCAGGGGGCTAATTGCTGATCGAAGCCTTTTCGGCGGTTCGGCATTCGGGGTTTGTAGAGTCGAAAGACTCGACGCTCTAGTAGCGCTGAGCTGTGAAGAGCGAATGGACGCCATACTTGTTCGGCTTGTGTTCATGACCCATGATCACATGGAGATGGACAAGGAAGGAACTAGCCTACGCTAGATCCCTGTAGGTATTTCAGGGATTCTGATCCAGGAAAATTTTGATTTCCGTAGTGGGTATGTGACAAAGTGGTATCAGAGCTAGGTTACAACACTTGGCCTGATTGGGCTCATGAACGAGTTGCGCATAAGCTCTGTTTGAAGTAATCCTACGAGGAGTAACCCCCTAACTTAACTCTCTTGTCGAGGATTAAAAACAAAAAAAAAAACTTGGAAAATGAGAACCTGACTATGTATGCATGTGAAAGAGTTATAAATTATACGCAAATGATAAAAATGTATTTAACTCTTGACTAATAACCAGCGTTTGTCTTTTCACTCAAGAGGACGATCAGCCATGGGAATCTATAGATGCAGAGTATGGTGACTCACCAAGAGGTGGGAGAAGGCTCCCACAACAAAGACAAAGAGTCTGACGAAAGAAGAGCAATAGGAACCCCTCCAGACCTAGCCGAGACTGTGAGGAGTCTCATGGTTGAACTACAAAACTGCAAGGCCGACAATGAAAGGATGATGAAAGAACAAGAAAAGAAAACCAAAATTAATGTAGTTTTACTGTAGATATTATCCAACCTACAACGACAAATGAAACATGAACCTGAGATGCAGAATCATGGTCGTATCAGTGACCATACTGAGAGAAGCACCTCAAGAAAGGTCCACCCCAGAGGTAAAGGACTAGTGCCAGACGATTCCACTAAGAAGGAAGTTGGCGATTCAGAAGGCTCTTCCAGCAGCATGACCAGTTCCTATTCTCGAAGAGAACAGAAGAAGAAAAAGACTTCCAAGGGTCATAAATTTGAGGAATTTAGGAAGGCCAAACCTCCCTCCTTCGACGGTGAGATAAAGAAGAGAGAGGAAGCCGAGGCTTGGCTACTTGGACTGAAGAAATATTTCAGAGTCCACGAATTTTCAGAGAATTTGAAGGCCCAAGTGGCCACTTTCAATCTGAATGGAAAGGCTTCCATCTGGTGGGAAGACCTTAAGAATATGAAAGGGGTCCGCGAGGAGGACCCGTCTTGGAAACGGTTTGAGAAGTACTTCCGAAAGAAGCATTTGTCGGAAAGATATTTCAACGAGAAGGCTAAAGAGTTTTATGAACTCAAACTGGGGCAACTCACTATAGATGAATATGTCAATAAATTCCTCGACTTATTGAGATATGTACCCTACATCAAAGCAGAGAAGGTGAAGGCGCAATGCTTCATCAGTGGACTACCCAAGAAATATCGGAACCGAATTGAATTTGACGAGCCAAAGACATTAGAAGACACTATACGAAAGGCAACATATTGTCATGAACAATATGGACATCGGGCAGAGTCTCGTGGAGACTGGAAACAGAAGAGTGGTTTGAGATTTCAAAAAAGGGGATCAAATCCTCAGGATTTAAAAACTACAAGAAGAACCCTAGAATGAACTATCCAGCCCAGAGTGTACTCCAACAGAACTTTCCATCATCAGACGGGAATACAAATTCTGGACCTGTACCAGTGAAGACTGATAACCCAAAGAGAGAACCTCTGAAATGCTGGGGTTGTGGAGAAGAGCATCTCCTGAGAGACTGTCCACACCAACAACAGAATAGTCAGAAAATTTATAACATTCAAGAAGCTACCACAGTCAATGATGTGGCAAGGAGTGTGCCACAGATTTATGCAACCTTGGATAATAACCAAGCTGACCACCAAGCTTCAGTGGTGGAAATAGAAGGTACGATTTGCAACCATCTAGTGTCTGTTTTGATTGACCCTGGTTGAAATTTGAGTTATATAGCCCCTAGAGCTATTGATAAGTGTAAACTACAGCCACAGAAGCAAACTAAGCCATGGTTGGTACAATTAGCCACTGGCACCAAAAGAAAGGTGGTAGAGGTCATACCAGCCTGCCAGTTAATGTTGGGTGAATTCCCCACCCAAGCAATCCTTAATGTATTACCCCTGGGATCATACGACTTGTTGATTGGTATGGATTGGCTGGTCACCCATAAATCCAAACTAGATTGTTACCATAAAACCTTAGAATGTGTGAGTAAAGA
>JASDQU010307649.1:17488-28766 GCA_032191745.1 Picea mariana
TATGTATGGCTATGTTTTGTCATCTCATAGATCCATTGTGTATTTTTTGTGGTTGTGATCAGTTCATGTCATGGAGGTATGGATCCACATTGTATCTCTACTGGCCATATCCTTAGTCAATGTTTTCATGGATCCGCAGTGTATTGGTCGACGGTCATGCTTTGAGTCATATTGTATTCTGAGCATAGGGATGTCTACCTCGAAAATGGAACATATATTAATATTGTTTGATGATTATTTGCAGCTTCTGCCAGGTTCTCCCACTCTAGCACCCTTGTATTGAATAATTTGTAAAGTGTTTTAGCCATCAATTTCTCTTCTAACCTCACAGTTTAGGGGGAATTTGTTACACACCAAAATACCACATTTGTGTTTTGCACCCTAAGTGTCGCAAGTGTTGCAAAGTGACATATACACCTCAATAAGTGTTGCATTCATTGTCGCGGGTGTTGTATGCACCTTCTCAAGTGTCACATTCATTTTGTGATGTGTTGCCACCCCTTGACACCATTAAAATAGTTTTTCATGACCCCTAAGTCATATGGGAGGAAAACCATCATTTTTTTGACAAAACACACTTTTTCCTTGGAAATTTTGACCCTTTTTTGAGCATTTATGAAGACCAACGCCCCCCAGTCCATACTTTGGGTGCACACATAGTTCCCCCTCTACCACTATAGGGGAATGTTGATCTAGGATCAATGTTATGTCTCTCACTTGGGGGGAGCGCTAATGTTGTTGAGAGAAAAGAGGGATCTCCCTCACCTTAATCTATGGGCCATCTCTTTGAGATTGGGTTAGTTGTGTTTGACCCTCATGTTTGGGCCTCACTTTAGGATCTGATCCAAGCCTCAAGCAGCCATATCCTCAACCATACCCCTCATTTTCTCATGGTTTTTATGCCTCTCAATCCTATATATTGAGGGCTTTCCAAGGTGAAAGGGAGGAAGCTTTCAGATATCAAACTTATGATCTTGGTAGCATCTCAAAAGGGTTGGATGAGGAGAGATTGGGGAGGTTGTTGCAACTACATCAATCATGTTCTGTAATTATTCTCTTTGGGTTCTCATTTTAATTTACTGGACCTATTTCCTTCAAGTTTGTGTATTCTTGCATGTGTTTTTCTATTGTTCCTTCGATCTTAGTAGATGAATCTGTTTGATCTAATCTTGTAGAGTAGCATTTCTTTGTTTCTCTTTGTTGCCTATTGCAAGTATTAAGTTTCACTAAGGAGTTTGGAGATCAAGCTCGGAGTGGAAGCAGCGAGGAAAAACTTCAAAACAAGGTGCATCACACTCTTTCTCCTTCTCTCTTTCTAATTGATTAAACTAAATTCAAAGGGATGTTAGTGTCCATTTGTAGTGTTTTTTTGTTGGTATAGGGGTCTATAATCCAAGGGAAAGTTCACCTTTCCACAGGGGAATATTTATGTAACAAGGAAGCAGCACAACAACACTTTGAAAATTATATTCTCAAAATGATGAAGGAAATGACAATTCTAGTTTTCAAGAAGTGTTGGAAAACATCCCCTGCAACATATCCAAGGAAGAAAATATGGAGCTTCTCAAGGAAATAATAGATGAAGAAGTCACTCAAGTGATGTGGAATTTAGAACAAGATAAGGCTCTTTGGATGGATGGCTTCTCCATTCACTTTTTTAAATCCTTCTAGGATAAAATCAAGTATGACTTTAAAAAAAATCCCAATTACACCTTTAGGAAAAAGAAGGTAGGCGGAGCGACTAATTCTACCTTCCTGACTCTCATTCCTAAGAAAGCAAACACTTTTTCCCCATATCTCTATGTAACTATGCTTACAATATTTTAACCAAAATAATTGCAAACGAGATCAAATATTTGCTTCCAAAATTAATTTCTAAAAATCAAGGGGGGCTCATGCAAAGGAGGCAAATTGTGGACAACATTATTCTTGTGCAGGAAACAATTTAAAACAACAAAATTAACAAGGACAAAGGCAAGATTATTAATATGGACATGGAAAATGCCTTTGATCAGGTTTGACATACTTTTTTTTTTGTTGTTCTAAGGAAATTTGGATTTGATGAAGCCTTCATAGAATGGATCAAATTATGCATCAGCTCCCCATGGCTGGCAACAATGATCAATGGAAGACTTGGTTCTTTTTTCCATAGTAGAAGAGGTTTGTGACAAGGTTTTCCTCTATCCCCAATACTTTACATCCTGATGGAAGAAACCCTTGGCAAGAAGCTTGATTATGAGAGAAGAATAGGGAGAAATATAGGATTAAGCTTCTTGATGGGAGTTAAAGAAATCAATCATTCTTAGTTTGTGGACGATACCTTATTATTGGGTGCGACCTTAACTAATATATCTAAAAGGTTCAAAAAGGTCTTATACAATTTCTTATCTTCTTCGGGAGGGAAAGTAAGTTGCCATAAAAGTCAAATTTATGGTCAGAATATCTCTGGATCTCAACTTCAAGCCATCTAAAGGATTCTAAGCTTTCCCATCATTGAATCCTGGACTTCCTTTAAGTATTTAGGAATGCCAATCTCTCTTAAAAACCCTACTTCACAGTTTTGGAAAGGGGTCCTTAGTAAATTTGTTGTTTGTATTCAACAATGGGGAGCACAATGGCTAAATACAACGGGTAAAATTACATTAATAAATTACGTTATTTCTTCACTGACCATTTTTCAGTGTGCAACTTTACTAGCCCCTAAAGGAATCACAGAGAAACTAGCCAAGAATATCATAAGAGTCCTATGGCAGGGAGGAAGGGCCAAGACAAAGAAATTTCACCTAATTAATTGATTTATTGTGAGATGGGGAAGAGACACAAGAGGTATTGAGATCAAATATCCCCATCTAATGAACCTTTCCCTGAGGGGGGGGATTTTTATGGAGAATGGTGATAGATTAGGTTGAATGGTGGAAATAAGTCATTATGTACAGATACTTCAATGGATCCCGACGTCGTTGTCTAGATTCACCATTACAAGATTCCAGAAGATCCCCCATATGGAAGCTCATTAAAGTCGCAGCCCCTTTAATTCGATGACATCTCTCCTATCTTCCAAGAGATGGAAAATCTATTAACCTATGGTTAGATAGCATATTGGGAAATACACCAATGGTATCAATTGAATAACTAAATTCATTGAAGGAATGGATCATACAAAATGGCATTATCAAGTTGGCTAGTATCACTGTATGGGTTGATTCTGACAGATGGAAATAATGGAAGCAAATCTCACCTCTTGAGGAAATAGTGGGTCTTGTGAAAACATTATTGCATTAGCTTGATGGATGTGCTCCTATTGATCATCAAAGACCTAATTAAATAAGTTGGGGTGCTAAGTATTATTCACTGAAGGAAGGATATTATAAACTCCTCTCAAACCTCCCAAGCCCTACATAATAAAAAATGTGGAAATATATAAGGCATGACAATTTTCTACCTAAAATCAACACATTTTGTTGGATCATGGCACATAGAAAGTTATTAACAACATACAATTTGCAAAAACATGGGATCTCGGGGCCCTCTAGATGTGTGCTTTGCAAAGAGGCAAGTGAAATTGCAACACATATCTTCTTTGAATGCATATATTCAAGGCAAGTGTGGCAACAAATATTCTTTGGGCTACATGACTGAACTTCCCTTCCAACGAATGTGAATGATTTGTTCATAAATTGGAAGCAACGATGTACAAAAAACTTCCAACATAAACCGTTATTGAAGAGAGTTTGGATAGAAATCCACAAATTTGTTTGTTGGGAACTATGGTTAGCTAGGAGTCAAGCCATTTTTCATAACATCTTACCTCCTATCTCCAGAGTCCACTCCCTAGCTTGTAGCCTAATGGCGAAAGAAATAAAAATCAGAGGGATAAAACCTACAATGATGAAGCATATGGATGAAGTAGAACAAGCATGGACAAGAAACATTCTTAATTCGAGACAAGTAAACTTTCAAACTTCCACCAAGTTATGCTCACTAAATCATAAATAGAAGTTGAGACTAGAAAAAATAGAATTTAAAAAGTGGAGTCGGGGAAAAAAATGTATTATTTTCTTTGACGAAGCATCTAAAAGTAATCCATGGGTGGCAGGTGCAGGGGGATCTTCCTATATCCCAATTGAAAAGACAAATTCACCTTTTCTTGGGGTCTGTGGCCTTCATCCAACAATTTAGCTAAGGATCTCATAGTTTTATGGGGTTAAAACTAATCGATGCAGAGCATTTAAAAGATATCAGGGATTCAGAAATTTTCATCAAAGGGATGACAAATCCAAGCATAAATATCCAACACAATTTGTCTAGAATCCTCAACCAAATTGTCACGGAATAGAAAAGATTTAACAAAATTAATTACTACCACATTCTCTAGAATCTGAGCCAAAGGACAGATTCGTTAGCAAAGTAATCCTATGAATTGGAGCAAGTGAAACTCAAGCACATGGTGTGGTTCACATGTGTTATATACCTTAAGGAATAAAGTGCATGTTTTTAAACCTTGGATTAGTTTGGGCCATAAGTGGATCCATTCATAAGGCTATGAAAACTCCCCTCCACATGGCTTTATTTCATGCTCAACCTTTGCTTGAAGTCACTCTTTCCTCGCTCGACAGTTCCATCGATCTCACTGTCTGCAGGACACACAGCTTATTTGTGGGAACGCACCTAATGTTATTTATTTCCATCGATCTCACAGTCTGCAGGGCACATAACTTCTTTGTTTGTGGGGTCGTGAATGTGTTGGTGTGCAGACCTTCCGCTGAGAAGTATAAGATGTGACGCTCTTCGGGGTTGAAACTTTGTTAAGTCATAGAGCACCTGCCAGGAAATCTCAAGCTACGACGCTCAGTAAGCTAATTTCGGATCAAACAGATCCGTTTTTCCATTTTTCATGTAAAAATATAGGTTTGAATCCGGTTAGATTTTCAGGGGTAGTTTGAGTTATGTATGGATCAAAGTTCCATGCATTTCAGAATCTTATCTGATGGGTTTTGCCTCATTTTAAACCAACCCAAATGCTCAGAAAATTGATCAGAGTTCTGGATTGGCCGGAAATTTAAAATGGGATCACCTGGAAACCTGCAGAAAAGTAACTCAATTTTTCCGTTTTTCATGTAAACATATGGGCCTGAATCCGGTTAGATTTTCAGGGGTAGTTTGAGTTACTCATGGATCAAAGTTCCATGCATTTCAGAACCTTATCCGATGAGTTTTGACTCATTTTAAACCAACCCAAATGGTCAGAAAATCGATCAGAGTTCTGGATTGACCAAAAATTTAAAATGGAATCACCTGAAAAGATGCAAAAAAATAACTCGATAAGAAAAATTGCTCCCGAATTAGCCCACTCCACAACTCTCATCTTCTCTATTCTTGTTTTTTTCCTCCTAAAAATTTTAATTTCAATAGGTTATTCTCACTTTTCCTGGCTCGCATTTCCAAGGCAATTGTCTGATTTGGTGGCAATCATCTGGCGAAGGGGCGATTCGAATTGTGGTTTCCTGAAGTGTGATGTGCAAGAATTAAAGAGGTTGGTGCAAGCACATGGATTCAATCTAGAAAATCAAAGTAAAACACTCGCCAGATTTGAAGAGGAAGCATGTATTCAAGAGTAAAGAAGGGATAAGGAGCTCGCAATTGTGTTCAAAGCAATCACAAGCAAGCTTTCCAAATACAGTTGCTTCAGCAGGACAACTATGACCTCAAAAGAACTCTGGCTTGCATGTATCATACTCAAACTGCCATCTAGAATTACACAATTTCAGCATGCTCATTTATAGTTCATAAGAGCACCATAGTACCTCATGACACTCACGAACAGCTTCAGTGGTTTGATCAACATCAAAATGTGGACACTACTCTCAAGATTTAATAACCAGGTTTATGTTTTGTAAGGTTTCATTTCTTCTAGGTTCCTTTGTTCGAGTATATACTTGTAAGAAAAGAGCAATTTTGTAATTTCCCTCAATAAAATTGATAGATATAAGTCTTAAAGGCATTCTCACAAGACAGTAGGGGCAGTCCCTTTGAAATTTTGTATATTTGTGTTCTACAGTCTTCTACGTTGCCTTTATAATACAAAGCTAGTTGTTCTTGTTGAAAAAAAAAGAAATGTGAAATATTTCAAGTGAGACTCAATGCAACTTATTCTTCTAGCCTAACCTCTCTGTAGTTGCATTTTGAGATCATTCTACTAGAATATATGCCATGAAATATTGTTATTATATGTATGTGTAGGTCTTTTGATGAACCTTTTTTTGTTTTTTTCATGTACATCCATTTCCATCATTAGTGGGATAATAACCTCTTAATGGATACAAAATATCTCATAGATTAGTGGTCAAATCTAAATCCATTATAGGCATTTTATTGGATTCCATCATAGGCACAATATTCTAGTGGTAGTTGGCTTGGATAATCACAACCATTAAACCAATAGTAGCTCACTTGACTTGTTATGTTCTATGCAACATTTTATTGATGTGGAATGAATTCCCACATAAGGATATATCATTATAATAAGTGTGTATCAACTCACATGGGTATAAACCATAGGTAGGAGTGGGAAGACAAGACATGATACCAAACCCAAAAGCAATGTTACTATTATATTGAAGGAGGATGCAATCACATCAACTCAAATCATGACACCAAATTCTAGTTGACTCTGGGTAAGTTTGGTTGAATTGATCATTTTTCTTACCTTTTATTGAATAAAGCGTCTTTTCATATATATGTGATGAAGTTAGGTGTGTGTATTTTCAATATTCATGCCAAATTATGGGTATATTTTATTCCATGGATTTTATGCACTTGCCTCATTCGCCTATTGTTGTAATATAATTACAAAACATATGGCTTATAGTGGAGAGGAACTATCGGACAATGATGCTAGGTGCAGAGAAAGAGATGAAGAAGATCATAGAAGAAGAGGAAAAGATATTGTAAATGATGATAGCAACAACAACAAAAACTCAAAGTGACTTGTAATTACATATTTTATGATTGTTATATAATATTGAAAAACATGTATTTGTTTTTTGAAGAGTTCTATTCATAATTATAATCATTACTTACTATATTGTGTTTAATGTTTATAGAAAAGCTTAATAAATAAATAAAAATAAACATTCCTAAAGAACATAACGAAAAAAGAAAGAGATCTAAAACAAACTCACATAGTAAATATAAGCATGGTAGCCATGGTAGGATTTATCGTGTCTTTTCAATGAAATATAGAGCGTAACTTAATCCAATATACTACATTTTTTATAATACTTATTTAGTCTATGACATGCAAATTAATGTTTGAGAACATGTCACAAAAATGACAATGAACAAATAAGATGAGAGTGATTTGAGGAAATCATAGGATATCGATAACTTTTTCATCTATAAGTTTTTTATTACATATTTAACATTTAGGAATTTTTTAATTTATTGAATTTATGTTATTTTGTTATGTTTTTACAAAGTGAGAATGAGCAAGGTTGAAAATATGAAGAGGGCATTGAGAGCAACTCAATGAACTTCATTCAATAAAATTCTAATGTCAAATTCATTTCATTTCCTTCTGTGTGTGATCCAGGTGGATATTGGTGGCCACCCACCTTTTCCAACTGACTCAAAACAGTTTTCTGGCAATTTTGGCAATTTACTATTGTCAGCAGTTTTTAACTTCCGGGACCATTTTGAGGGCCTAAATGAAGGTTTTTCAAGATCAAGCTTCTCAAATATAGTCAAAGGCATGGTTGAGGCCCCAAAATGAATCTCCTTGATGATACCTTTCCAATGGGCTATCATACGCCTAAAACAGAGATCATATGCAAAAGTTACGACCCCTATAAGTTGATGTACTAACTTACCCAAATGGAGCCCACATGATGGCGCTTCATCTCCTAGGGTTAGGTTTTTGGATGTCTAAGGTTTTTGGTATTCTTGTTTATTGTAAAAATGCCTTCAGAGCCTCATTGTAATCATCTTCTTGCGAATGCGAATAGCCATCGCATTTCTTCTCAAAGATAAGATGTCATCATTTTAGCGAGTCTTTCACTCTGTATTTTTACAGTCTCTGTACATTTCTTTCATTAATGTATTACTGTATATATGTGTTTATGGTTGCATCTATGATACATTTATGTTATATTATTGAATATCTACGAGATCTCTGTGAATTTCTTTATTATATCCCTGCTCTCATTTCTTTATTATATCCCCGCTCTCATTTTGTGCCGAAAATAATTTGGATCAGTGGTATCATAGCAGACTGGTCTTGATCGTTTTTTCAGTGCATGTCCCCGTCGAGATCCGAGTATAGAAAATTGGGTCTCGATCTTGTCTCTCTTGAAGACAATCGCTCTCGTACGCCCAAGAAACTCTCCATGATGGAAGAAAATAAAAACGACGGAGTAGACGATCCTATAAATCTATTGCTTGAGCAAGCTCTCACGCGACAGAGGGACGAAATGATGGAGATTTTTTCCCACATCATTCAACTCCTGTCGATAGCAACAGGCGCATCTTCATCAAACAACCACTTTGGAAGAACCTCTCCTTTCAAGGTACAGGTTAATTTTGATATTCCCATATTTGAAGGTCAGATAGATGCGAATGCCCTAGACAAATGGTTAAATCTGCTAGACGGTTATTTCTTTGTTCACCATTTTTCCGACAGGGAAAAGATCACCTTCGCACTCCTTAAAGCTCTCCCCCATGTCAAACATTGGTGGGAAACTTACTCGGAGCAAAGTTCCACAAAGGAGTCTGGAATATATGGGGTCGAGCCCACTTGGGATTTTTTTGTGGATGCGGTAAAGGAATGGTATTACCCTGTTGGCAACTATGAGGACCAGTACATGAGATGCACCACACTGCGGCAAGAGAGGGGCCAAGTAGTTATGGATTTCACCAATACCTTCCATACCTTGTGCACCAAGCTGGGTATCAAAGACTGTGAACGACATTTGGTTCTGAAATACCGTGGGGCTCTACACAAATACATCCAAACTGAAATGGATTTTCTGGACATCTCATCACTCGGTGTTGCTTATCAATATGTTGTTAAAATCGAGCAGAAATTTAAGCACCAGAACAAACGGGAGTTCGGGTCTGCAAATCCGCAACAACCAAAGTATGACAAAGACGACCCTAATAAACAGTCTCCCAAAAACCAGTCCAAGCCACAGGAAAAGAAGGGTCATGGGAAGACAAAGAAGGACACCGGAAAATGGTGCAATTTCCACAAAATCCCCTGGCACAACACCGATGAATGTCGCTCAAAACAATCATTGGTGGTCGAGATCAAATTCAAGGAGTTGACCCTGATTTAGAATTTGTTTCTGAAAATACTGGTAAAAGATAGATCATCGACGCAGACCCCACTGTTATTGTCGCAACCACAACAATTCAACCAGAAGAACCAATAGATCCTGAAGAGGGGGAGTGCCTTTTTCATTCACATATGTGGGTGAAGGGGACCCTACTGCATTTTATTGTTGATAGCGAAATCCAAAAGAACCTCATCTAAGTAGAGGTCGTCAAACAGTTGGGATTGTCGACAACACCACACCTGCAACCATACAACATCGAGTGGCTTCGCCAAGGACGAGATCTTCGTGTCATCCAACAGTGTCGATTTTCATATGGCATCCAACCCTTCAAGGATGAGGTATTATGTGATGTTGCCCCATTGGATGTTTGTGATGTTCTCTTGGGCCAACCATATATGTGGAAGCACCATGTTGTTTATGAGTCTCAACCCCGCAGTTTCATTGTTTCTCTAGGGGGTCATATCTACAGAATACCAGCGATAGTTCTGACTATTGTTCCACCTAAAAAGTGCCACAAGGTAGTATCTCATACTACAAAATTCATCTTCTTCACAATCTGTTCAAAAGGTGAACAAAAGGATATTGCAACCACTACAACCTCGACCCAAGCACCTTATATCCAATAGAAGCAGGTCTACAAGAATGTAGCAAAGTGTAAAGATTCCTTCTGCACAAAAGAATCTCATGTCTCCAGACTGGTTAAAAAGGTCCAACCCTTCCAGCCACATGCTCGTGATAGCCTTCCACAAACTGAGCAGTGTGACGTCTCCAGCAAGGCAAGAAGCTCACCAAGATTCAGATTCAGCAAACACTTTTTCCTCTCCCCCAGGCACTCAATGAAATGGAGACCATTTCTTCCTAAGGAGGGAGGATTGATCCAGGTGGATATCGGTGGCCACCCACCTTTTCCAATTGGCTCAAAACTGTATTCTGACAATTTTGGCAATTTACCATTTTTTAGCAGTTTTTAACTTCTGGGGCCATTTTGAGGGCCTAAATGAAGGTTTTTCGAGATTGAGTTTCTCAATTATATCCTAAGGAATGATTGATCCCCCAAAATGAATCTCCTCGATGATACCTTTCCAACGGGCTATCATATGCCTAAAACGAAGATTGTATACAAAAGTTACGACCCCGGGAAGTTGATGTACTAACTTACCCAAACAGGGCCCACATGACTTTTGGCGCTTCATCTCCTAGGGTTAGGTTTTTGGATGTCTAAGGTTTTTGGAATTCCTGTTTATTGTAAAAATGTCTTCAAAGCCTCATTGTAATCATCTTCTTGCGAATGCGAGTAGCCCTCACATCTCTTCTCAGAGATAAGATGCCATCATTCTAGCGAGTCTTTCACTTTGTATTTTTACAGTCTTTGTACATTTATTTCATTAATAGAAATTGTTTATGACTATATATATGTGTTTATAGTTGCATCTCTGATACATTTTTGTGATATTATTGAATATCTGTGATATCTCTGTGCATTTATTTATTATATCCCCGCTCTCATTTCGTGCCGAAAATAATATGGATCAGTGTGTGCATTGTAAGTTTTAAATTTGTGAAGTATAATAATGCATTCAGATTCTTAAGAAAAAAACAAATTAATCATTGATTCACAGATACAATACACAAAGATTTACGTTGGAAACCCTTAACCCTTAACTAGGAGAAAACCAATCTTCCTTGGTGGCGCACCTCTCAAATCTTCATTGTAGTAGTTTCACCATTCACAATCCAATACATACAATATTTTAGGTATTTCATAGCTACCAAAACCATAATCCCTTAATATGGGATTAAAAAAGAAAATTGCTATAAACAATAAAAATTGCCAAAAAAAAAATGGGGTGCTACCCCGAACCCCATCAGCTTCGGAAAATCCCTTCACCTATCAGGGAGGCCAATCTTGGCCCCCTTAAGACCCCCATTGAGCACCACCTAATGCA